>VZTL01078494.1:0-46552 GCA_013400535.1 Scopus umbretta
AAACATGCCTAATGAATCAGGAGAATGACCCTCCAAGATGTACTGAAATCCAAAGGAAAATACAACAGAATTTGGGCTGCAGCAGGACCAGACATCCTGTTCAGAGAAGTTGTTCTTCTGTGCAGCTTCCTTTCCCCACTTCCTCTTGGCTCCTAGTCCTGTCCTCAGGTCATTAGACCACATCACTTCCCTGTTGTTAGCAGGTTATAAATACTGAGACAGACAGGTACTGACATGATAATGACAGCAGTTTGATAGCAACAGAGCTACATTATCAGCTATATCACTTGCCTAAAAGCTAACAGAGATTTACTGGGTCCCTCTTGCTGCTAAGTACCAGTTGCAAATTCACATCTCCCTTCCTGCAGCCTAAAAGGGTTTTCCCATGTTAATATTCACTCAGCCTTGTGATTTTTCCTACATGGCTGAAGCATAACACTGCAGAGAGCACATGAAGGTCTGGTCACCCACAGAAAGTATTTGATTTTTTATTTTTTTTTAAAGTACATTTTAAAAACCCAGACAAACAGTGCAGCATGTTTTATCACTGGTTAATATCGGATTCTTAAATCAAAGTACTGCCGATCAATAGTGAAGTACCTAACTCTTAGCTTTATTGATTATGTCTACACAGACTTAATTCACAGGTTAATCATGCTGGCTCACCAGATCTTCTCTTTGCTGAACCCAGACATAGTGGAGAGGATCCTCCTATCACACTCTTGTTCTTTAAGCTGATCAATCCAATCTGAATCCATGTTGGCAAGTGCTAGACAGTTTGGTGGTGGTGTAGCTAGGGAGAAAAAGGTTTCTCAGTCAGAGCTGGGTTTTCAGCACATACCACAAAGAAACATGCTCTCATTTCTGTCACATAAACAAGCACCAAAGAACTGATGCTGTTGGGTGTTCTCAGATCTCCTTGTAAATTTGCCCGAATTATTTAGATTTTTTTCCTCAAAAGAGAAATTATTATTTTTTAAAATTGAAAACAGTAACAACATCAACTAAACCTTCCATCAGTAAACTCTGAATTTCAGGCAAATCTCTGTGTGTGATGAAGAGAAAAATGTCAATGCAGGAAGATTTCAGAGGACACAGTTTGAACATAGCCTCTTAATTTGCGGGAGGAGTCTGATCAGCAAGATGTCATCCAGCTGACTGAAGAAGTGAAGATATAATCTGTGTGTTAAAATCAGGCTCTTGGTAAACTCTTTTTGGTACCTTCTTCTCTAAGAACACGCTCTGTAGTAGCCAGTAGGGATTTTGTCATCAATTTGGGGTAGTGAGAGAAGATGTGTAAGCAGCATTCAGCACCACAGTGTAACAACTTAAGAGCCACTGCAAAGAAGAATGTGTCAGTCTGACCAACACTACAGAAAAAGACACCAGGATCCTGGCTTAACTCCGAATGAGGGTGACCATACAAAAAAATCTCACAGCCTGGCTATGTTGAGAGTCACCAATTACCTGAGCCAGTAGCACAATGTCAGTTCACAGGCCCATCCTGTACCTACAGTGAGCCTCTTTTAACGTACCATGTAATCCTTCTGCAAACCTTGGTTCAGGCATTTCTCCAATGCTGTCAGGGAGAGAAGAATCCTGTCTGCTGATTCTCCATACATTGCATTACCCCTCCCTCCCCTCAGATCTCCCACCTGAGCAATCTCAGGCTTTCTTAGTTTCTGTATCCAATAATATCTTATAAGAGATTGGCATATTGAGCTGTTGTATGAACACTATTCATCCCTTCCAGGCAATGACCTAAATGATTTTTAAGATATCAAGTAAGTTAGAGATTTCATTGCAGAAACTGCCCAAATTTAAAAATAGATGTTGAAAACCATCTGCAGAATCATGAGCCTTGTTGTTGCTCTATAGATTAAACTACTTATCTTTTTTCCTGGAGGTAGGGCAAGGGCTCTATTCCCAGAAGGCATTTCCCTCCTAAGGGTAAGTTGTTTCCTTAGATGTTACACTTAACAAGTGGAAGAAAGTGGACAGAAAGCTGCACAGACCAGGGACTGGCAGTCCTGTGAAGAATGGGGAGAGCTCATTGTGTGAAGTAATAGCTGTGGCTCCCCAGAGAGGAGAAAGATGGAGGGGAAAAGAAGGGAGGGCGAGTGAAGCCAAAGTCAGATTAAGATCTCTTTCCCTCTTTCTTCTTGTTAGCTGCAGCTGGGTCTCACCCACTCTCCGCCTTGAAACTGTCAGCAAGCCAATGCCTGGCACAACGGCCAAGTAATTACTGATGACATGTGAGCAGTATTTTTTCCAGATTGGCTTTCCTGCCTTTCTGCAAGAAAAATAAACGAAAAGCTGTACCCCAACAAACATGACAGGAAAAATAACAATACTTGTATGGGATTGATACTGGAAACGTGCTGCTCCTCCAGCTGCAGACTGGAGAGTACCACTACCACCCTCGCCCTCCCTCGTGTCAGCAGGGAAGGGAAAGATTGAAGGCAGGATGGGAGAAAGACTCTTTCCAAAGGTCAGCACATCTCTTTTAGTCAAAAGCTCAATGTCACACCAAGAACAGGGAGAAGGCAGCAATATAGAAATCACCAGGCACGGCAATAAGTGAGACATTGTAGTCTCACAGCACAGCTTGTAGTTGATTTACTGGAAAGTAAAAGAACGTGTCATTCAGTCCTCTCCTCTCCTTTGTACCTGAGTTATATGACTCATCCTGTCATCTGTTAAGGACTAACAAACTCATGCCTGACCCGTCACGCAAGTGGGTCTCCCCAAATGATGAATTATACAAGTCTTTCTCAACTATCAGGCTCTTCACTTTAAGAGGGGAAGATCAAATTCTAAAATTCTACCCCATATTACAAAACTGGCTTTAATGTTTTGTACAGCTCTATCTCACAAATGTTGTCTGCTGGTTTATTCCATATGCTGTCTTGTTCCATCTCACAAAATTGGAAGCAGAGATCCCACTACCTGAAGAGAAATCTATGTGTGCAGACAAGATCTCATTTCTACCCAGAGAAGTGCCTGTTCTTTATTTTCACATAAAACTTTTATTCTATAATTCTCAGCAGGAGCCACAGAGAACAGATTTCTAACCTACATTTGCTGCAGTCTCTGAGATGTTTATAATCTCTCTCTCTGTGAGCAACATGAACAGAGGTATACCAAGAACAGATGGATGAATGGGTATGATTCATTTGGAGGTCTCATGGTGTTTTTTTTCACTATAAGGACTTTTTTCCTCTTCCCTTCATACCTACAAATGATAGATTCAGTAGGGCAGTCCTGGAAAGGACTGTTGTGATTATAGAGTTAAGCTTCCTGGGATATATGCTTATTAGAACGCCATTCAGTTCACAATTAGGAGATAGAAAATCCAAACAGTAAGTCATTGTATAGGTCAATGGATGAGCAAAGTAGTTGGTATATGATTTGCCACAGGCAAATGAATTAGTTAATAAGAGATAAAGAAAAAAACCCTCATTTTGAAACTACAACAACTCAGAATGTGAAAAAATAAATCGTTCATTCAAACCACAAACAGTTACACTGATTGCTACAGTAAATGATAATTCTGCAAAACATGCTATTCTAAATCCTTGTTTTCATACGCTTCTCACTAGAAAGGGTTACCATTTTCAGGTAGTTTCTTCATTCTATTAAAAAATTAACTACTTTTTTACATTTTTGTTAAGTTCCTATGAAATCACTTCAACTGTATTAGAGTCATGCAAGAATAAAAAGTCCCATTAAAAGAAAAAAAATGTGTCTGGCTAGGTCTATGAGGTTAATTCAGAACATCCTGCACTTGAAACCCTCAAATTTGGGGCTTAGTCCTCCAAATAAGACCAACCAGCCACAATGCCTATGAGAATCAGTGGGACATCTCCTCTCAAAAAAGGCCTTGTAAAACTTTGTAATAGTTTATATTTCCTTGAAAAAATGATGCAAAATCTGGGTTTGCTCCTACAGAAGCAAGTTATCAAAATAGCATGCTTTAAGATGATTTAAACTAACCCATTGTCCTTAACACCACAATAGAGTAGAACACACACAGCTACTGTTCCTCAGCTGAAGGATAATAACTTCCTGCTAAGGGATGGTGACTCCTATAAATGCGTTAACTCATTCACTTTCAAACACGTACCTGTATCTGTGAGCAACTTGCCAGAAGGTGCTCTCTGTGGAACACTGGTATTTACCTAGCTCTGCTTCCCTGAAATCTTACCCCCATCTTTCTCCTGGTTCAAGTCTCTGACGCATGTTCCTGGTGGATGGGACTATTCTCCCCATCTACTTGGATGATTGTCATAAGTCACCTCTGAAGCAGTTTCTGAACCGCTACAGTTTGCCCACAAATTGTTTCGTGACAAAATATAAACCAGAACTCAGCATGTGACCATTAATAGACACAAACCATACAGGGCCTTGTAGCAGAACAGGGTTAATATGACCAACGAGGTCAGGTCTGTGAGACAAGCTTTGCCATGTCTTCAGGCAGACATCGTACCGGTAAAAATACTCCATCTTCCTTTTTTTTTTTCTTTTAAAAATATGTTCCACATATAAATTCATACAGCATTATGAAAACATGAACAGAAACTTAAGAAAGGAAATTGCAGAAGCAAACCTTTATGTATGACATATCTGTGTTGCCCGTGAGCAAGTTTGAACCTTCTTCCTCCCACCCTTGTTTCTGAGTGCCTTGACACACACAAATCTGCCTATGAAAGAAAGAAGTCATTGTGGTAAAGATCTTAAAAAAATTAAATTACTCTTCAGAATATTTGGACCTCAATTGGAAAGTGCATCTATAATATAGTAACAGCAGACCAGTCAAAATCTGCCCCACACCTACTTAGAAAAAACCCTGAATTTTATCCATTTACATTTCCGTCTCGTGCTCTGTGATCCAGTGTGCCAGGTTTGTTTCTCGTCAGGTTGTCCAACAAGCCCAGTTCCTCACACTGGGAAAGAAACTACCTGGGCACTTTTTAAGAAACAGGAATTATAGATATGTTGATGTGTGCAGTGCCAGGGGTGTGCACTTGTTGCAGTATGTGATATATAAGCCCTTCATCTTTAATTCAAGCTCTAGAGCTCTTACTTGAAATATCCAGTATAAACCCTCATGTGTCAACCAAGATAGCAGTAACTATCATCCCTCTTAAGTACACCTGTTCTGGTAAGTGGATAGTATCTAGGGTGTTGGGTCTTTTTACACTGCTCCCCCAGCACTGTTTAGGAACAGTTCCACCAGACCACATGATGCTAAATAAGCAGAGTTTGGCTTTTGATACTTCAAAATAGCTGGTGCTTTTCTAAATGGATTGTTTCTTTTTTGGGATGCTTTTGTTTCTCACTGCCATTTCTTGCAAGAAAGAAAAGCTGAATAGGAGAAATAAAGAGGAATTTGTCCTTAGTAAATTAAATCCCAGTCTCCCTGCTCCAGCCACAGCATGCTTTTTGCACAGTCCCATTGAGCGTAGAGGTACTGGGATGCAGGGTCTGTATCTCCAATATAATGATCAGATGTAGAAAATTTCTGTATGGTAGCATGACAAAATCAAAAGGGGATAAATAAATAAACTGAGAAGCATGTATGGCAGGCTCTGCATTCTCCAAGTTATGTTTGCTCCATCATCTTCTATTTTACTCACGTCAGAAGCCTCCTAAAGTCTTTACTCTGCAAGCATCACGGCCTCTTCCATGAGCCATATTCACTTGCACTACAGCAAACTTTTAAGTCACGAGATTGTATGCAGGCTGGGTTTACACAAGATGTAGAAACCTCACTTGGAATTTTCTTATGGTAAAGATTCAAATACTGCAGCTTCCCCCCCACCCCCCAAATCCTTAATTTCCCCCATTTTGTAGCACTTGTAAGTCAGGTTTCAGGGTGTTAATAAAGCATGGAGCAGAATTTTGGAAGGTGTCCAACTCTTCACCCCACCCAGATGAATACCTGGAAGCACACTGTTACCATGGCTATCCTGCCAGACCAAAATCAAATGTGGCCTCAATTGGAACAAATGTTGAAAAGATGAAAAGATGGCCTCTGTAACAGGTAACCACAGGACTGACACAGCAATTCTTAGTTTACAGTTTTATACCTTTCTGGTAAATAATTTCATTTTACTCTACAAATCCTTTTATAGAAGGACTAGACATGTTGCAAGCAAGTTGTAGTGATGTCTGTTTTCAATGTACTTTATCTTGCTATTTTCTAAACTAATCTGACAATTCTGGAAAAACATAGGAATTTATCGAGTTTAGGATTTAGGATTTTGCAGGACTATGTAGTATCACCTATGTTGCCCAGTATCTGGCAAAAAAATATAAAGTGGTTTTCTTTGTGTGTCAGCACTAAAACTGGCTAAGGATTCTGTAGGGCATAAAATGCCTCACATACACTGTTTTGACTTCAAAATCTTTCACCAAAACCAAGGCAGGCACCCAGTGGAACTCTCAGCCACTCCTGCAAACTAGTTTAGAGCCAGGGACACTAGTGCTTTCTTGGGGCTTTGGCTCTAGATCCAACATCCTGCAGCGGAGGACTCTGTGCTTCCAAGGTCTGAGGTCTGGGTGCAGCACCTCCAGCTCATTTGTGCCGGAGGCATCTCCAAAACCCCTGGCTCCAAAACCACTGTTCCAAGGCTTTCTGGTCCCGTACCATGGAGTGAAGAGGCTGAGATTTCAGGTTCCCCCATCAATGACAATTTGCCTCCTGGATCCGCAGTCAGGCCAATAGGTTTCTGGGTGCCCCACCTTACTAAATGTCCCCCCCCCCCCAGGGTCCTGCACATCCTCAGGGAAGTTGATGTGATGGTCGGTATTGTGGCTGAGTGGCAGGAGAGGGGTTGCAAGAGGTAAGGAGGCCAAGCTGTCGGCTCCATCAACACACCCTGCTGTGACGTTGTGTGAAACGTGATATGGATGGAAACCACAGCAAAGCAGAAGACTCACAGATCAGCAGACAAAACCAGGCTAAAAGCTTGCTCTACCATGCGATCTGGCCCTCACCTGGACCCCTTTGAACACCTGGGGAACTGCTGTAACTTCTGCACCCTTGCAGAAATGTCAGGCATAATGCTGGACCCTGCTCTCAGAACCAGGCAAAAGCCCTTCCTTCCTAGCTCCCCTTCACTGCAAGCTGCCCAGAAGAGGCCAGAGGGCGAGAAAGGCCATTACTTACCTCATTACCTTTCTCTGTTGTCTGCACCAGAGGACAAAGCCCTTCTCATTCAGATTGGTAGGACTGGCTCATTTGCCCGCTGTGACAGACGAGGTTATATCTCTGGAGGCGAGATTCCTTCTGGGTCTTCCTCTGTGACCACTGGCTCCACAGAGCCTCTGCCATTAGCCTCCATGTGTCTGGCACTGAGTCTGACCATATTGATTTAGTAGTCTGTTGTCCTGTGGGAAAAGTGCTTAGTGGCAAATATCAGAACACGATCAATAACACACAAGCTCCAGTCTGTGTTAGACTTTTAATGCCAGGCCTCAGGCACCAGAAACACCTCGGTAGCATCACTGCAAACTGGGCATCAGCCTGGTGAAGTGAATAGATCAAACTGGGAAGGATCAGAAGCAGGCCAAGGGTGCCTGCTTTGTGTGCCCCAGGTGCCTGCTGAAATGTCATAAACCGTCTGATTGTAACACATTAAGGCTTCTTGAAAACCTAGGAGTTCAAAGGCATGATTCTGATTTGAGGTACATGATTTTTGCGCTTCTGAGAAGCCACTGACTTCAGGTACATGATTTTTGTGCTTCTGAGAGGCCACTGATTTCAGTGCAATTGCTCCTGAGTTTTAGAACTGTGAGCTCAGGCTCCAGCCCTTTAACTTTTAAAACACCAGCATCATGCTGTCACCAACTCCAAGCTTGGAAACATCAGCAGATCATGACAGATGTGTCACATCTTCCTTCCCCTTTCTGAACCCCACTCCCTGCTGCCCACTAATATTCCTTACCGTGGCACAAGTAAGTCCACAGCAGCGTAGTGTATGCTTGTAAAACAGAATAGATGAGGTTTGAAGAACATAAACAGCAATGTACTAACCTAGTTCATCGTATGATCCCAGGCTCCAAACAAAAGGGCAAGGGTGGGGCCCACAGACTAGTCCAAGTGTCGGGTGGGTCCATGTTTTACGCAAGATAAGAACATATTCTATTAAAAAAAGTCTTTTGTACGGTTGCTCTTTGCGACCCTGAAGGGGGAAAAAATTATCTCTGCGCACAGACTGCAGTGGTGTGGGGCGGTGCACACACATACACATGCCCTTGCACTGGTGTTGCCAGGCATTGGGGATGTGTACGTTATTCACAAGTCAGCCCTGCCAAGGGAACATCGATGGAAACTCCATCACCCAGCAGCAACATGGCAACAGATTGGCCCTACTGTATATTTTTATCTTGTTTCATTTTTAACTTGTCCTTTTGTTTTTTTAACCTCTTTGGTTTTTATTGTAAACAACAGTTCTGGGATTCTGTCCGTTCCTATTACCAGGATTTAAAAGCACTGGACGTTTATGTGGATGAGGATATCCACCAGAATAATTTTAGCATCAAGAAAACATGAAAGTCTTCACGCTTTAAGGCATTGCTATTCAAATGACCTACTCAGTGTCCTGATCCACAGTGAGTCTGCTTTATGTGGCCTTTGCCAGGGCCTCAAACGTGGGTTATACCAGTGTCCTGGTTTCAGCTGTTTACCCTAGTCAAGGACTTTTCAGCTTCCCATGCTCTGCCAGGTGCACAAGAAGCTGGGAGGGAATGCAGGCAGGACAGCTGACCCCAATTAGCCTCAGGGCTATTCCATACCACCTGATGTCAAGCTCAGTATAGAAACTGGGGGAGTTGGCCAGGGGAAGGTGTTTTTGCTGCTTGGGGGCAGGCTGGGCATTGGGTGGTGAGCAATTACATTGTGTATCACTTGTTTTGTATATTCTGTTGTTATTATTATTATTTTCTCTTTCTCTGCTGTCCTATTAAACTGCCTTTATCTCAACCCACGGGTTTTAGGGTTTGTNTCGGTCCTATTTCTTGAACAGGGAGAATGAAAATTTATGTGATTGACTTTCTGTAATCCACATGTTACTCTCAGCAATTCGGTCAAGGAGTTTACTCCTACCAGCATTTTATTCCTTTCAGGAAGGGTTAATTATGCCTAAACAAAATGTATGTTTCTTAGGAAGTAACTTTAAGTGTTTAGGAAGGCACATTTGCCTGTTTACCCTAAAGAAAATCAGTCCACCAAATGTAATGACAAGTAATATTGTCCCTAAGAGAAGCTCTGTAATTACCCATCTATCCCTTTCTATTCTTTGCAATGATTGACTTGCAATTATCTCCATCCTGCCTGATGTTTTCCTAAATCCTGCATGAATATAAAGTAAAGCAACATTCAGAACGGTCATGACATTTTTTAAAATTTCTGACAGGATTTCTGCAGTCAGTGAGAGGATGGTATGGAAGGGGTTACACTCTGTGTTCAAGTTCCTCTTTCTGTCCCCAAGGAGAGGAAAGAAACAGAATACCTCCAGAAGCTAATGAAACATGGAAACAATTTGTGTACAAGCAAAAAACCAAGGTTTGTCGTCTCTCACTGCCAATAATAATACTTTATTTCCTATTTGTACTGTATAATGTTCAGGATGAAAAACAAGTGATATTACTTGGTAATTCCCAAAGATGTCATTTAATAGGTAGTACGGCCCTGAGCTCACAGTAGGAATAAATCTGCATCCACATGAACGGGAGTCAGGAGCTACCTGTTTTGTTTTAGTTCAGGCACCTTTGAAATCTCCTTGACAGAAAACTTCAGGAATTTTGGCTTCTTTGAGGAATCAGACTTTCAAATCAAGCCATCATAAACCAAATTAGAGCTCTCCATCTGCAAAGTAAATCCAGTTAAACATCCCTTACCAATAGTATTTAAAGCCTTGGTTTTGTCCAAAACCAGAGAAGGTGCGGGCACAGCACAGGCCAGGGCGTGAGGGTGATTACAGATCCGCACTGTTTATCACTGGCAGTTTCCTCAAGAAAGAATTAGTGTCAAAACCAGTCCTAGCTTAACTAGGATGCAGCTTCATTGGTATTCATGGAAATTCCCCTCTATTTTCACTAGGTCTGGATGCGTCCAGGAAAGAAGCTGAAACTGCCGGCCAGAACAATGCGCAAAGACAGAGCATTTGGGCCCCCCACAAATGACTGCTTGGATAATTATAGCAGGTGTCAAAATCCCTAAGAATAGCCGAGAAACAGTACCTCCCAGCCCGGCTCTGGTGTCAGATCAACAGAGATAAAACAACAAACGGATGAGGTCCCAGTGGGTCTCCCCAGGCACCGCAGGCAGGGACCTGAGCTTGCCGGCAAGGCTTCCCTCACTCCAGGAGCTTGTTTGCTGCTCCCAAAAGCCAACCTCTCTGCTGGTGTTGTACGTCCCTTCACTGGGGGCAGCAGTTTGAGAGCCTGCTCTATGGCCCAGGAATGCAATCTAAGGCCAACAGCTTTCCTGTAACGTGTTTCCAGAGGTCGACTGCAGCAGACGCTTGCTTCACTGTATGCAGCAACTGCGTATTCAGCGGCTGCCTTCGCCCATCTGTGTTTCAAAGTTCTCATGAAAACCTCCGTGGGCTTGCCTTTGATAAAATAAGGTATAAAAATAGCAGTTCCATGTACCCCTACACACATACACACACTTGCAAAGGTCTGCTACTCTGTTACAGCTGGTTTCAGACTCACAGAAAACTGGAAAACTGCCGGCAGACAATACCTCGTGGCTTGGCTGATCAGCACTGAGAAAAACTTGGAGTATCCCTGGTGCTGTCTGCTAGGTGCCTCATCTGCAACAGGTTAGAGCCTCAGTTCACATACTGGTAGTTCCTGTATTTTTTCAGAATGGTAACGATGGGCCACCAACTGGTTATTACTAGAAATATTGTCCAGACCTGCCAGGTTTTAAAAAAATAGCCTGAGCATCATGCCGTGTAATACTGCAGTCAGTAGTAAAAAAAGCAGCTGCAGCCTCAGCCCTGTCGTAGTTCTCTGCGCCCTTTGCATGCAGGTGCCTCACCATCAGACGTGAGCACGTTGCACTAGCACGTGTTGTGCTGTCAGGCCAAGGGCAGTCTCGCCCCGGTGGCCTGGGTTTCGGCTCAGGCTGGATGCAGGTTCATGGTGGACGGCTCACAGCAAAAGCTAGGTCACTGCTTCACTACGTGGCACAGTTTCCTTCTGGTGTCTCTCGCAGCTACAATAGTCTTGCCATCATGCATGTAATTATAGCATGGACACCTTCCTTATTGTGCATTAGGAGGCCCATTATAAAATGGGTGGTTCCCAATTCAGGTGTAACAGGGTAACAAGTGGCAAGTGGAAATACAGCTGTGTACCCAATAATTTCCTAACCCTCAGACAGTCCAGGATTTAAATCAGGTGAGAGCGACATTGCTTAGCTATGTCTATACAAAGTCAAGACGTGGGAGCTGCATTTCTCCCTCCCTTCCATGTTCACTGTGGCAATACAGCTTTAGCACATCTAGTAAATACAGGCTTTGGAGATGGAGTTAGGGAAGACAACTTGGTAACAAAGGATGTTTCAGACAAAAACTCCCTATTGTCAACTCTCCACTGCTTAAACCAGGAGATAATTATTCAGTAAAATGCCTAGAAAATCACACGAGGCAATCTGATGTTGGAAGTTTCTCATTTGTTCCTTGGGACCCAAGCAGCCTTACAGTTCAAATTTAACAGTCACAAATCACCAGTAGCAAATACACTTCCCAAAGCAATATCAAGCGTACTCGTCACAAAAAAGCTTACTACAGCATGTGTCTTGCCGTAGTTAAGCTCCGGCGCTATTCTGGTCATATCTACAGAAGCTATCTTGTGTGAGAGAAAGCTCCAAGGGCAAATCCAGACTTCGCAGACCCATCCAGGGCTAGATACTATGGAAATGAATTGCTAACATTACTGACCGGCTCCATTGTTCAAAGCAGCACCCTCTCAGACTTCAGCAATAATTCAACAGTGAAATAAACAGCTCTGATCAGATAGCTAAGGAAATTAGATAAAGAGCACAATAGCTGTGAAGATAGGAATATTTCATGATGAGTCGTATATCAGTTTATTCCTGTTTTAAGTCCCTTTCGCTTACTCCTTGTTAATACCTCACATGTGTATGACAAGTCAGAAAGAAAGGTAAAGATCTTTTCAGACAGAATCTATTTTCCCCCAAGATGACATGTGCACACTACCTTCATGATTTAGCACTCACCCATCTCCTTGTGACTCCTTCGTGTTACTTAGAAATAAAGACTGTGTTTAAGGACACAGCAATTTCCTCAAAGCTAGTTTTTATACTTCAGTGTGCTCCCGAGATACTAAACTATTCAAAAGTGTTCTTTTCCTCTACGTCTGTTCCCACAGAAGTCCAAGGCAACTCCTCTGAGTCTCAGGACAGCATCTTTGAAATTTTTTTCCCTCTATTGCTTTGAACATAAGCAGGTTAAACCCAAGCTTAACACTTATTTTATACCATATTATTTTATACCATATTTCTTTCAAAATAAGTCATTTAGCTAAAAAAACAACAAAAAGTTCAGGATGCCTGGATATCATGGGATTAGCAGGATCACCGCATTGTTTTAATAGTATACTTTCTAAAAATATTACTGAGGGGGCTGAACGTGGTTGCTCTGGATGAAAGAAGCTGCGAGCGGCAGGACTAAGCTTCCAGGACTGGGAAAGAAGCAATCTCCAGCCTTGCTAAATGGGGCTACTGTGGAATTCAGGATGTGTCGTACACATAGCTGGCTATAAAACTCTTCAGATCATCCAGCTCTGCCTCTCCCCTAGAGCAAACAATTCTCTTTGCATTTCTTGTTGCTCTTATCAAAGGTAAATAGGCTGGGTATTTCATAGTACTCTAGGGGTTTTTGAGGATATTCTTAAAAGACCTGGTCAAGCCAGAGGACCCCAGCCCGGGGAGGAGAGGCTGTTCTCTTTACAGGTTTGGGGGGCTACTTTTTAAGCTAACACATTGTGAAAGGTATCTCTTCTTCAGATAGTTTTGAGAGGTAGATTGATACCAAGCTAAAACATGCATATCTAGGTTTTATTACCATTGTAAATCATTTCAGTATCTGACTGGTTATCATAAATTCAATATTGCATCCTTTCAAATTAGTAAATTTAACAAGAAAGAGGAAAAAAAGGCACGTTAAACTGATGATACTGAACTACTGGTTTTCCTTTGCCTTTTTATGGACATGCCACGCAGCTGATGTCCAGGCATTCCCACGCAGTGTCCTGCTTTCAGTTTGTTGCTATGTGTCTTAGGAAGCTATGCTTTAAACAGCATGGATAACACCTACCATTAAATAAAAAGCCAAACACCTTCAAAGTTTTAGTTTAAAACTAACCATGGAAATCTAAAAAGCTTTCAAAGATTTTTTTTTCCCTCCTTGTGGATTTGAGTCTTGGTACCTCAGCTTCAAGCATATGGGATCTCCTCTCAATGCATCTTACCCTGAGTTCCCTGGATTTGAGGACTTGCTACCTACAGTATTCTTACAAGCAATACTGTGTTTTAATCACCATTAATAATTCTAAATCCTAATTTACCTTCAGTAAAGTATTTTGGGGAAATTACCTTAGCTTTATTTCCCCCAACATCTCTACAGTCTACAGGAAGGAAAACTCAGCTGTGGTTAGGAAAGCTACACAACAGAGGGACAAGACTTTTCTGAGGTCACGAGCAAGCCTTAAGCATTGCTTAGAAGTCCCAAAAATTTCCTCAGACTTACTCAGCCTCCTTTCTCTCCAGCTCTCCAAGAGCAGATTCTCTTCCTCTTGCAGATCTGATGTTTTAAGCTGCAGCGACTTGTAAATAGTGAGAACCCATGCAGAACTAGCAAATACCAAGTTTGTGATGGTTTCTCTTTTCCAATCATAATGATAAATAGGTTGCTAATAAGGTCTCTTATTTGCTCCAGTATAAATATAGATAAATTCATTAACCGTACTAAAGTTATTTTGAAAATACACCACTGTAACTGAGCCAAAGGTTTGACTCTATTTCTTGGTGTTATAACACCAATGTAGAAAGCTGTAGTGTGAAAAATCTAAAACCCCCACAGTATTTCTGCTCAGATATAGTAAATGCAAAGTTAAATATATTCTTTTTTTTAAAGGCACTACGGTACCGCTTGAGCAATAGGGTGAAAGTCACTGGCTTTACTTCACATTTATGCAGGAGTAGCAGAAATCAGATTCTAGTGTGTTGTGCTTATTAGCAAAGGGATAAGCAGAGGCACTCACTTTAGTAACATCTGCAAATACAGCTTCTCCAAATTGCATGGCGAAGTTCTGCAGATGAAGATAAAATCTGACAATAGTTTTAGATGAAAAGTTTGAACATTTAATAATGATAATTATTTTTAATTTTTCACTAGTTACTATGACTAGGTATAAGAGAGTTTTGAATGTATTTTGCAAGTACTCCACTATGGCCAAATCCTGCAACTCTTATTCAGGTAAGGTGTTCCAGCTGGGCTAATAGGACTCATGTCACAAATTCATGCATTAGAATTAGGCTCCAAATGCATTTAGAAACTGTATCCCAAAACTCTTCATAATGCTGATTATTCTTTTAAGAAATCCGTAGTGTATCAACAGGAACGCCAAGCATATCTTGGGTTGCATCATTAGCTTCGGTTTCAGGAATTACTAAAATCCCCTAAGCTACAATTTGTCATGATTCTCATTCTTGGGAAATCCTTTAAAGGGGCTGTTAAAGTAATTAAGCTAGTGTCCTCGATTTAATCTTTAAGGCTGCCTAGCCAACATTGAGTCACTGTAGTCTTCTAGGTCAGACAGGAAAAGAATTGACGTCATTGCAAAACGCCACTGCGTAAGTGTCTCTGAAAAAAATGGCAGCCAAGTGTACACAGTTGGATAATCAGATGCTGTGAATAACATGCTGCTCAACAGGTGAGCTTAGGGAATTTGGCACTTCAGAGCTGAACTGAGTGTGTCCTTATGCAGATGATAAAAGATCCACAATACACTTTCTCTGACATACATATTTAGCAAGCTTATCAAGATGTTTCCTCTGTCCAGAAAGTCAACCAGCCTATTAGGAATGATAATTTGGCACACGATATGCTCAAGGGACAAATACGATAAGGGATGTTTCATACAAAGGGGCTTCCACTACTAGTCAGTTATGTCAATCTGCAGCTAAAAACAGAGCGGCATAAAAATAAACTTTAACTCTTCACCCTGGGCAATTAAACTGTTTTCTAACAAAATAAGTACAGCTTAAACAGGCACCTGGAAAGACAGCTACAGCTCTGCTGCAACGCTTGCTCTTGAAAAATAAAAAAAAGCATTTAAACAGGGCACTGCATTCTAGATATTTTCCCACTCAGCATTTTATATTTCCAAATTCCAGATGAATGGGAGCAGAACCACATAGTTCAAACAGAAATCCCGCTTTTCTCAAAACCTGAAGACCCTTCAGACCACAACTGTTCCCGTTTGGACTCATTTTTAGAAAAGTCACAAACAGGAAGCGCATGTGCTGCTGTCCACAGGCAAATGGAGGGAGAATAAAGCTGTGTTTAGGCATACACTAACCTTGAACCTTATCCCAGTGACTTGTACCTGCCCCAGCACTAATCAGAAGACTTTTCTCATGACTAGCAAAAACCCGCATCCTTGCAATGATTTGAATGATTCAGAAATACATCTAGCTCTGGCTGTCCAGAATCCTTGCCCTAATCCCCAGAATAGCCTCACTGCAGCCCAGAAATCCTTCCTACAGCAGAAATAAAAATAGCACATATTTGTTCTTTAAATATGTTAATGGTTCTGGTCTTCACTTTATCTCTAAGAGCTTTATCTATTTAACTATAAAGCTACCTCTGTTGGAGTTATCCTAAACCTAAGCCCAAACCCAACCCAAAGCCCACGTAACTCTTGGCTATCACAAAATTCTTCAATTAGTTGTTCACCCCAGTTCTCCCAACAAGACCAACGAGACAACATCCAGTAACAACCTCAGTTCTCCATTTTTCTTTTACAGACACTTTAAACTAACCATAATTTAATGGTAGCCCAAGGACTGCTATCCACAACAAGAAATCTTCCTCTGTCAGTACCCAGAGGAGCTGTGACTCTAGCAGGACCTAGCACAAACACACATCTTGCATAATTGTGAGAAACTTTACCCAGCCCTAGCTTGAACCCAAGATATTTTAAAACTTGCCTTAAAATGTTCTCACCTGTCACACTGAACTTTCATCCCGGGCCTGCAGGGCTTGTAGGATCCAGCAGTGAACTGTCTTCACCTCTGTGATACTCAAGGCTAAGACTTAATCATAGCTGAGTGACCCTGTGTAGCTTGCAGCATAAACAACAATACAAAAAGCATACTTCAAGGCGTATAGCTCTGCTAACTCCTGCCATTATCCTTATAAACATAACCAGGCTACAGTCTCATCTTGGGGTTAGAGTTTGTGGCCAGGACAGAGCTGATTTTATTACGGGATGTGCAAATCTACAGTAGTAGGATGAAGACTAATCCAAAAAGGGTGAATGACTTCTGCTGAGTTCTGGCATAAATATGAGTTTGCTGTGCTGTACCCTACAGTTAGAGATGGGCTTATGTTCCAGTTGGGCACAACGTGAGATGAAAAGATAGCTTTATCACTGTATTTTACAGTACCTGGAGGTGTATGATGAGGACAGGCACCAAGAGAGATGCCTGAAGTGGATAAGATGCAAACTGGTGTTGAAACAACCAGCACTGACAGGGTTGGGCTTAATGGGCTACAAAAGTGAGGCTAGAACCAGCTGGAGCAGAAGGTGGCATGCAAAGCCCAGTAAAGACTGGAGGCAGTACAAAAGGCTTTAAGTTTGTTAACGGGGAGTCCGTCGATCATGTCACAAGCCTAAGTTAAGCTTAGCATTGGAGATGAACTCTGAATTTAGGGCAGTAGAAACTAAAAATCTAAGGAAGTTGCAGGATCCTACAGGGACAGATTGAGGACTATGATCACCTCAAAGCAGTGACTAGAGGTAAAGATGGATTAAGTTTCTGGTTTATGACTATGACAAAACAGTTATATACAATTATAAAACTACCCAGAATATTTTTACTGCTAGGGCTGGAGGCAGCAGTTTTTCCTAGTGACCCAAATACTTGTCCAAAAGTCACTGTCTGAACTTGTCATTAGAAACCCTGCGGCTTTTATAGGATCCAGCATAAAAACTAGCTCTAGGCTTATTATATTAGCTGTAGTGTCCTGGACCCTACTCCTCACTTCAGTACTTTAGTTTTAATTGCACTGTAGAGATTTCTAGCAGTCACAGAACGAACTATGGAGTAATTCACACTGGAGTCTCTATCCCTATACCTAGCTCTGCAGGTTTTGCAAGAGCCACCAAAAAAGCCAGCTCTTCTTTGCCCCCTACCCTGAAGGAAAACACCTGCCCCAGATAAAATGCTGGCCTTGCCCATACTACAGTGACTCGCAGCACTAACAATACACCAGTTGCCTCTGTCTGCTCTGGCCCTTATCCTCATGGTGCCAGTCTTGCTCTTTAAGCCATTCCCCAATGCAGAAGCAGTTCTCAAAGTGGGATATGGTTTCTCATGAGGAGGTCTGAATCAGACCATGGACTGCAACTGAAAAACTGAGTATTTCCACCTTGACTTTGCCTCTCCCTCACTTTCACTCTTATTTTTCTGTTTCATTTCCCCTCCCCTCTGGCCTTCTGCTCTTCACCAGAACTGTAGCATTCCTATCACACACCACCAGTGCAGTGTGCATGGTGGAGTAGGGGGTGAGTTAAGCCAGAGGATGTTCACTACGTGTTTGGTAGCAGCTGGCTTGCTCCTCCCTTTGCCTCTCTCTTCCTTTTCCCCACCTCTCCTATCTTGGGGTCAAAAAACCTCAGGGCAGCAGCTATCTCAGCCCCATGGGGAAAACAGTTTGCCCAGGGGATGCTCATGCTGGCCAGGCAGGGTGATACAGTCGGGATGTCAAGCCGCACCCTCGCAGGTCATGCTGCTGTGTGAAGGGTGACTCCTTGTAAGATTTTTGGCATAAGCAAGGGGCGCAGTGACTGGGGGAGCCGGGAGGAAACCCTGGCAGCCCTGGTGCTGCAGTGGCTGCAGGTACTGGAGGAGGTAGGCGGGCAGGCAAGGCTGGGTGCACTGAGCTGACCTGCCCCCAGGGAGAAAGAGAACCAGTTAGTGGTTAAATCTGCATGTCCCCACCAAGCTGCAGTGGGGAGCTTTGGGAAGAGGGCACCAAGATGCTGCAGCTGGAGGCACAATAATTTTTTGGCAATGGAAGAAAGTGCTGGGTACAAGGCGGGCTGGAGGTGCGGGAACAGGAGCCACAAGCAGCCACACAGATATGCAGGGAGGACAGTTGGAAAGTGGGGAGGGGATCCAAACTATAGAAAAGAAGTGAGATTCCAGTCTGGAAAGTTTGCATTTCCCTGATTCAGGGGACTAACCTAGAACACATGTGACCAACACTCTTTCTAATCCACCACAGACATCTTGTGTGACCTTGGGCAGGTTTCCCTATGCTGCATGTGCACAGCAGCTACCCTAAATGATACAGGATAACCACTCTCCTTTTCTAAGGGTGGTGTGAAAAAATTAACAGAAGACTGTGAGGTGCTCAGGTGAATTGTAGGGAATGCTTCAGCCATGAATCAGCCAACGCTGTTTCCCTCAGTGTATTAGAGTATTATTTAACTAGTCCTAACAAATAACATACACCTATATCAGACGTTTCAATCAAAGAAATCCCCAGAGATTTTGCAGTTTTGGTGAAGAAATGATTCAAAACACATAAGGTTTCATTTCCACTGCCTCTACTCAAATAAGGCAGCTGAAAAACAATGAGTCATAAAGTGTATGCAATATGTATCTCCAGTGATATTCCTCAGCACTATCAAGTGATTATTTTACAAAGCAGATATCTGATAAGTTGTTGTTCAGGTGGACTTGTCCTCTGATAATTCAAACAGACTCTTTTCCAGTTGTCTTTACTATCCAGTGCAGGGTGAAAGCATTGTAAAACTTGGGCATAGTGAGTTCTGGGCCCTTCTATCCCAGTTTGCACCAGGAGACAGGAAAGCAAAGATGGGTGCGGTGATAATAAAGGCGCCCCTGTTAGAAAGTGCGACATAGAGCTGGTAAATCCCAGCCCAGAGGGTGGCTGAGATTTGTGCTCAAAACCTCGGCAACTCTCTCCCTTAACCTTTAGGAAACTAGGTCTGAAAACACTGTGTAAATAAAGCCATCAAAAGGCAAATTCTAATGCAGCTAGCTGCTTCTCTAAAACTAAACTAAATATTTAGTCTCATCCTTAGCTAGATGAGATTGTATTCTTCCTACAGACCTATAAGAATGTTGTTTAAGATACATGAGTATTTAACAGAAAAGATATATTAATTTTCAAGAATAATCTCTTAGACTTGGAAAAAGGGGTGGCCAGAGACCACAGAGAAACAAGCCCTTTCTAGTGGGACTTTTGAGCCTTCCAGGCAAAGCCAATGAGTCGGGGTGTCCGGCACTGGCTCCCCACCTTGGTGGCTGTGCATGCCAATCCACAGCCCCTGCGTCTGCCACCTCGGCAAGCACCTTATTTACATGCCAACGACTTTCGCCTGCTTCAATCACAGCTAATCAGGCTGCCTGGTAAAAGAAAGGGATGGCCATTTAAAAGGCTGGCCTATATTTTTCACTATCAAAAATGTAAATACGCAATGTCATTTTAAAGCACTGTAGGAGGGGAGGGATAAGTGGGAGTTATCAAAGGACTAGAAATAGCTGTAAAACTTGGGTCAGTCTGTCTCTCGACCACAGCACCTAAATTAGCGGTGAATACGAGCAATGAACGGGCTCCCAAGAACAGTGAGTGAAATCTCTTCTGCTCAAATTTTGAGCTAAGATCCTCATTTTCATTTCCTTATGGCTTAAAGGTAGCAATTTTGCTTCCAGGAGATTCCACAGCTTCTACTTTTACTTCCCATCTATTCTGTTAACTGTTAAATGAGGCACATATGCAAATGCACTACTTCCTCCTCACCCTTGCGCTTGATCAAAATCACGGTCACACTGAAGAGCTTTTTAGATCATTCTGAGGGTCACTAGGCCCATCACACTGGCACTTACTTCTCCTACTGCATAAGTTCCCCTCCCTGAAAGGTTAGCCTGGCGTTCCTGCATCAAGTACTGTGCAAACTGTCTTCCCAGGGTAGCAAGAACAGGCTTGTCCAAAGGACAAGCATGAACTTGTTCACTTAGCAGTCCTTCCTTTCTTCGCCTCCCCCATTCCCCCATTAGCATCGGGCTTCACTGTGGCAGACAGAAACCTGAATCATGAACCGCTTAGCCCCTGGGAAGAATTTGTATCAGATGAGCTAAGTAGTGTTTACCTCTGATTAAACCCTTAACTTCTACAAGGGCACTTAACTTCTTCTCTGGGCACATTATGGATTTGGTTTTTGGAGTGGCAGCATCTCAACACTTCCTCCAGCTAGGAAATATTTTTGCAGTTGAATGAGTCTCCAGAAACTGTTGTAAACAGCTGTCATTTACAGACATATTTTATATGAAAACCACTCCTATTTTCAAACATTTTTTTAAATTTTGGAAATAGTTAACAAATCTTCTAAAATCAGCTGAATGAATGGACAAACACATTTGTATAGGTTGTGGAGCTCTGAAGTTTCCATTTTTCAGTGTACGCGATTTCAAAATGTTACATATTTTCAGACGATTGGGTTTGTTCAGGTGTTTGTAGGAGGCATCAGCAAAATTTGAAGAACAGGCAAGCTTATAAAAGCAGCATCTTTGTTTACAGGGCAGTTACAAGTTAAGAAACTGAAGTAGAACAAAGTATTTCTGGTTAAAACCTTTGCTATTTTTTGTCACTGTCATTTGCTGTTGTACTAGAGGAATGCCAGCCATGGGCGCTCGCTGTGGAAAGCCTCTGCTTGACTGGCAGAGTACATTACGTACAGTCAGGATACTGCGTCCTGGATTCTCTTTTCCAGACCTGCCAGCTTGGCTGTCAGCCTGCAGTAATAGGAGGTGCTCAACTGATTGCTAACAACAAACAATACTTTTGGATCTTTAATGGCTGGTAGACAAAGTACAGTATGTGCTGTAAACTGTGTTTCTTATTCAAAAGGAGAAACTGTCCAACAGGGCATATAAGGTACGCACAAAAGGCAACTAGGCAAAACCAAGTTATGCTCACAGACCTCCAGGTTTCAACTTTCCCTCAGTGTTATTTCAGTGTCACCTGAAGCATCTGACAGTGACAATTTCAAAAGCTGCTACCTATCAATAGCATTGATTCAGGAACCTGTAACAGCCTCAGCTTTATGGCAGACAGTAGGTAAGCCTGTCAGAGATCTAAATAAAGTAGATGAATGAATGCAACCGTCTGTCACATGTGCATTGTGTGCAACAAAGGTAAATTTAAGTTGAGCTAAGGATGTTTTAAGAGCAAGTGTGCAAAGCTGAGCTTCTGAATAGGTATTATGTCCTATCAAGGACTCATTGTTTAGCAGATCCTATATCTAACAATGCCTCATTGTGAAGGCTCCAAAGATCAGTGCATTAAATACCAGTTTTTCAGACCCCTTCACATTTTCAGTGTCTTCCAGTGCTGCAAACACTTGGATAGTCTTGCCACACTCATACCTGTATGTGCCTCTATTGGCTGTGTCTACACTATGCTGTGAGTGGGAGAAAGAGCTCAGATCAATGGCTTCAACTCTTCAAGAATTTTATTCTGTTACATTCCAAAGAAATCTCCTTTTCTGGATATTGGAAATCTACTGCGCATGTGAAAAAAAGAAATCTGGATTTCATGAATTATTCCACCTGGATGGCTAATTCAGACAGAGACCGGGAGGAACAGCACTGTGTAAGGCCATGGATTAACATGCCTTTACATGTCCAGGCTCTGTGTGTGCAACTGGAGGGAGGATATGGCCTTCTATAGGAGGAGAGATTCCGGTTCATTATGCTGTACGTAGGAAGTGGCTTTATGCGATGCTGTCATGGGCACAGGGAGACACGTACCGCTTCCTTGCTGACAGCTAAAGTATGTGAAAATGCTGTAATCTGTTTACCAAAAATGAGTGGAAGACTGAGGACAGAATCAACATCAGAGCAGCATGGTGGTGCAGAAGTGCCAGATGAGAGATCTCCACACCTCTACTGCGGAGAAGGTGAGACCTATCTCTGGATCTGTAAAATCAGTGTAATGAATTGTGGCAAATGTTTAATTCTCAACAACCCCAACATGAGATATGTTCATGGGGCAGATCTCTGACACAGGTGGTGGTGGTGGGGTGTCAACAGCCCTCCCAGCCATTAAGGTCAATTAAAATAAGGATCTGCATTTTACTCCTGGCACAGCCTCCAGCAAGGGACCCCTTGGGGGCAGGCTGGAGGAGGAGGAAGGCGGAGTGAAGGGGAGGCTGAAAGGGGAGGAGATGTTTGAAACCGCTGCTTAGGGATGACAGGGGGATGCTTTCATGGCTCTGGCAGCTCTCTGAACCTCTGCACAGGTACAGGCCATCTGGTGGATTTCAGAGACAACTAAAAATACTGCTCCTTTTGCTGCCAAAGAAAGGTGAAAGATTGCTATAAACGCCCCACCCCTGCCATTAACAAGTAATAGTTAATAAATGCCATGCAGCAAGTTTGGCAGGAAGTTTCCCCTGGGCTTGCCTCCCAGACTAGTTATTTTCAGGTTTGTATCCCACATTTTGCAAATGTGAATCTCTGCTCCAGTTTTGTGCCATCATAGAATCATAGAATTGTTAAGGTTGGAAAAGACCTCTGAGATCATCTAGTCCAACCATCAACCCCTCCCCCCCCAACAAAAACCCAAACCAGCATGCCTGCTAGACCATGTCTTGAAGTACCACATCTAGACATTTTTTGAACACCTCCAGGGATGGGGACTCCACCACCTCCCTGGGCAGCCGGTGCAGGGCATGTAGTTAGCCACCAGCACCTAACGAGAGGAAATGCCACAATCCAGTTCTGTCACTGGATAGCAAATCAGCTTGCTGGCAGTTTGAGCTAACTGAGCTCAGCTGGGTTGCTGAGCGGCATATGCTGCATTCGGCATATCCTCCATAATAAATGCATCCTTTTAATCAAAGTCTGTACATTTTACACATGCCCAAAGGTCCCCTGTAACAGCTGAAAACTAGTGAATTATGTATCATAAATTCTTGCATGTGCTAGCCTTGCCATTTTCAAGCATCTTTAGAGACTAAGGGGAGCGAGTGTCTGTCTGCCCAAGGATACAATGAAGTTCAAAAGGCACATCTGTAGAACACTAGAAGTGGGTGTACTGAGTGGTCACATCAGCTGTGAAATCAGCCTTATTAAAGCACAATTAAAGTTAAGGATGCTTTCTTCACCTGTATATTCTAGTGCTCTTATCACCATGTTAAGCTACTTAATTTACAAAGCTCCTTCCTTCTAGAAAAATTTCCCATTTCAGAAAATCTATACAGTAGAACTACTGCCAATTCCCCCTTTCTCCACTCCCGGCAGCCTTACATTAGTGAGAAGAATTTAAAAAAGAAAGAAGTCTGAAGCTCTCTGCATTCAAACGTAGCAATCCCCAGTACTCAAATATTTCCAACCAGATTTTACTTCCACCTTATAACCAGTGAGAGACCTGACTCTTAAATTGACCCTAGGTTAATTTAAGTAACATTTGAGTTCGGTGTCAGTTTTGAACTGCAATTTAAAGTGAAATGGCAGTCCTTCAGAGCTTCTCAGCTCTGCAAGTCAGCCAAGGTTTTTCAGGCTTGGTCTAGCTTAGAACAGTTCTGACTGTGATCTAAATTTTGTCAACACAGAAATGCTCTCTACTATGTCTTCCCATGGCATTCAGTGGCCCTGAATTTCTGGCACTCTCCTTCTTTCCCTCAAAATTGTAGGGTTTTTATCTGATTAGCTGTAAGTGATCTTGATAACTACTCAGATCTAGTTATTTCTTGAATTCATTGCTTGGAGATCAAACATTACATCACAAGAACTTAATCCTGTTCCAAATTAAGCCAAGGACAAAACTCCCATTGACTTCAGTGTGTGCAGGATAAGGCCATAAATCCTTGAAAAGGTGGGTGTCCAATTTTCAAATTAAAACATAATGAACTTAATAGTCATGGATTTAAAGGCTGTTACATTTTGCATCTTGCATGAGATTCTACTGCTGGGTTACAAACACTTTTTAAACTTTGATGCTCTGAGGGAGGGTCATTTTCTGGGAGCTCCCATCATTATCTATCAGGCCAGTACACAAAACACACAATGGACGTGATACTGCCCTGACTGCAAACAATGTCTTTGGAAAGCTTCAAACAATTTCTTTGTAAACAACTGATCAGGGTAATTACATTTTCTAATCTGAAATGGTGCTGTGACATTGTTTCAGGTAACACATGAATCACGCTAAAGGGTTTTCCTCTGCTAACGCTGGCTACCTTATCTAAGCAAGCTCTAGTCTAAGGATGGAGACCTAAGCCTGATGAAGTATTGTACTGGCACTGCAGGTAGTGGCTCCACCACCTGCCCCCAAGACTCCTCCAATCCACTGCTGCTGTTGGGCAGACAGCTCGCCAGGTAATTAAAAAAAACGAAGAAATAGTAGAGCTGTGCCTAATGCCTCATGATCCCAACTCATTCTCTCTAGGAGATGAGGCGTCAGATGGGACAACTTTGCTGCATATCTGAATGATGCTGAATCCAGGTGAAAGAGCTACAGCCTCGCTTAGCAGGAGAAGGCAAACATGGCTCTGATGACTTTGCACTTGCTAATGAACACAAATGACCTAAAACACAATGAGTGCGTCTCCCACCACCTTTAAGCCAAGTTGCAATGTAATAATGTGGCTGTCAAATCCTCACCACTACGTGGGATTGTGTTAACAAACTAGTCCAAGTTTATTACACAAATCATGATTAAATACTTGCAGAAGAAGCAGCTCTAGCTTTCTGGTTTGTTTGGTTTTGTTTTTAACAGCAGTTACAATAGGAAAACTGCAGTATGACCTGCCCCTGCAGTATTCTTTTAGTCTTCAATCTCTTGTCATAGATGCAATCTGTACACTGCTTAATTTTTGTTATCATTGCCTTGGATATCTACCAGCTATGATTGTCATGATTAAATCAGTATTAACTTAATTACAAAGGGCTTTACTCAAGATAAACAGTGAAGAAGTGATCCAGAACAGTGAGAACTGCACTGCTGAGGACGTCTAGCGAAGGCCCTTCAGACACTTTGAGCTATCTTTTTTTTCCTCACATAAGTTTCTTTCTTTTTTTTTTTTTTTAATCCAAATGTGTTGGTTTTGTCAAATCCCAGAAATTAGATCAGTCTGTCACCTCTGAGTCTGACCCTTGAAGCCAGCCTCATCAATGCCTTTGGCCATGATTTCTCTTTACTGCCTTTCCCAGCTACCTATTTCTCTTCACTCCAAACTCAATGCCACGAGTCAGACACTGAGGGTTTCCCTAATTTCCTCCTCACCGTGCCATGAACAAAGGCCATCAGGATTTGGCACACTTTCCATGTTCATCTCCTACTCTAAGGTATTCACATTCTGCAGGGTGAACACACACTCATTGATGTAAGTATGATGGAGGGAACCATCTCATCTCTGCTCACCTCTCTTATTTGACCTTGGAGAAGTTTAGCTGTGATTTAGACACTGAATCTGTCCCAGCTGAATTCAACAGCAGAACTCCCTTAGATTTTAATAAGAATATCAGGCCTTTTCTAACTAGGATAGTAATGATATATTGCTGACACAACAGCTGATGATCTAGGCTTTTTAAAAGCCTTTTAAAAACAATCTCAAACATTTCCACACATTTTTGAGCATACATCACAACATCATAGCAAACATGCGTAAGTCACATGTAAACAGACAGCAAGGGATATTTCAGCATTTGAAGTGAAAAGCTAAGACTTTCCCACAAAGTATACAAGATTTGCTTAAAAGTTTAGGACATAAACAAAGTTTTTCAGAGACCATGGTCTGTGTATTCAGATATTTGATACACAACCTGTGGCCATCTACTCTCTCTTCTCCAGGGAGAAGCCTGGAAGAACTTCCATCAGGTGAAGTGTAAATGTCCTGTTTTTTCTGAAAGTCCTGCCTTCTTAATAGAGACTCCAGTAGCATTCGCTTGAATACTATCAACAGAAAAGGATACATGGCATTCAGTACAAAATTCAGACTTCTGTTTTTTTTTCTGCCATCTGTGCTTAAAAGAAAATACTTCCAGATAACGAACGTTTCCTAATTTCTCATGCACATACATCCAGAAATGTCTCTTGTTTTCCAATAGCAGGAGAAAGAGCTGTTATTACACTCTTTCTCACTTTCAGGAGCTGAAATAGGATCCTGTTTATAACACATTTCCATGGGATGATACCAGAAAGGTTAGGATGAACTATATCATCCCTTATAGTGACAATTTCTTATATGCCAATTTCTTGTATGCCAATTCTCGTATGATGTTCCTTGTATTTTTTCTTGTATTTCTTCTGTAAATTTTCCCTGCTTATTAAATATTTCTCCAGAGTCCTGAAAATAACTTAATTAGGGTTATGTCCTTTCTACTCACTGGTATGTTCTTCATTTTGCTCAGTGGGACAACCACCTGCAATTCTCTCTGATGTTTTTTGGCCTAACACAGGGTAGTATGCTCTTCTAAAGGAGTTAGATCTAGCCTCATCTGTGAAGCACCAGATAAATCCTATCCGAGACTAACCACTCAGATGCAGGTTGATCATAAAATACAGAGACTCTGTGGTGCAGAGCTCTTAGAGAGCCAACATTATGGGATTCAGGCTAGTTTCTTCACCATAGGCTTCTGGCAAAAGTCAGAAAGTTAAAACTCAAAGACAGACACATAGAAAAGACCTTCCTCTGAAGAAAGGGATGATGGATTTGCTGATATTGCATACACTGTACTTTATGGCTGACAGAAACTTCATAAAATTCAGAAGAAGCCCCTGCAACACTGCAAGTTGGAGAATGACTGGGGAGGGAGTAGCTCTGCAGAGCAGGATCTGGGGTCGAGAAGTTGTTCAACATGAATCAGCAGTGCGCCCTTGAGGCAATGGAAGCTAAGCACATGCCAGGCTGTACTAGCAAGAGAGCAGCCAGCAGCTTGAGGGGTTGTTCCCTTCCAACTGGCACTTGTGAGGCCACATTTGGAGTACTCTGCCATGTCAACTTTTGGGTTTCCCAGTAAAAGGCACTAATGTGTCTAGACCAAGTCCAATGGAGGGCCACCAAGACTGCAGAGCATGACATTCAAGGAGGGGCTGAGCAAACTGGGTTTGCTCATGGAGAAGAAAAGGCTGGGGGTAAAAGGGGACCTGACTGTGATCTTCAACTGTTTGAAGGAGTGCTATGTTCAAGGCGGAGCCAGGCTTCTCTCAGAGGAAAGGACAAGAGGCAATGGCCATGAGCTGCATGCAGGGAAATGCTCAGCAAGTATAAGAAGAAAAAAAATTCAGGTAAGATTGGTTAAACCCAGCCAGAGAGGCTGGGGAAGCTCCACCCTCAGATACTTTCAAAACTTGACTAGACAAGGTCATCTGGCTTTAAGTTAGCCCTGCCTGGAGCAGAGGGTTGGACTAGATGACCTCTAGGGGTCCTTTCCAGAGTAAATTATTCTGTGATTCTATAAATAAGGTAGAGGTTGCAAGGAAAAGGACCTAAATCAGATTCAGGAGTGGCATGAGTCTTTCCTGTGTTGAGAGGAGAGAACAAGCCTGCAGGCTGTTGCTACTGCTGACCTCTTAAGGGCTAAATGATTGAAAATCACTCCTGGATGCAGTGGAGCGTGTGTTCCTGGCACAGTGCTTGTATTGAGCCATTCCCAAGTTTCTCTAAGCAGTGGCCTTATCTGGGTGGAGTGCTGTCAGTCAGGCATTTTTTCCTTCAATTTTGCCTCACCCCTTGTCATCACAGTGCATTAAACCCAGCCTGTTAAAAGGACTCACCAAACTTCCACACTCCAAAAACAGAAGTGTGATTTTTGCAGTAGTTTTGATTTCTTTAAATACAGTTTTCATTTCTTGGGGATTAACTTTTACCTTTAATGGCAGAAGTGTTCCACAAGTAAAATGTACCAATTACACACAAATTCCTATTTCTAACCTGAATTAGAACACCAGTCACCAGGAAGAAACAAACGGACTTGGACTAGAAATATTCTCTTCTCTTTCTTTTAGTTAAAATGATTCTACTTAAATAAAGAGCCATACATTTAATTATTCAGATGACTTTAGAAAGTAATAGGCTAGAGTGACAACATTTTTCCTGTTGGGTAATTAAACTGGTGGAATGCATACTGTAAATACTAATAAAAAAAAGTTATGATACATTCCTTAGAAAAGTTTTACTCCAGTATCAGCCACTCATCCAACACACACAACCCCCCTTACCTGTATTGAACCAAAACCCTGATTTAAAAAAAAAAAATTGAGTGATTTTCACACTAGTCAGATTGAAACAAAAAACATTTTCATCTGACAATACATGCCCAACAGATTAATAAAGCTGTCTTTTCTTAGCAAAAAGTATTGGAGTGTGGATTTTCTTGCTATAAGTAAGGACACGTAAATTTTGAGCAACGTTGTACATGCAAGTAGTTCTAGTAATGTGGCTTCCCTTGGGTTTAAGTTGTTCCCTACTCGTGTTTCATAGGGTTAGGGCCTATGAGAAGAGTAGCAACCTATGGCAACAGTGACAAGAAAAGGCTATGACTAATAAATTCAATAAACTTTTTAGGATCCTGCATGCTTCATGTACAGTTTGTCATGCCATTGTTTAAAGTCCCCAAATTTTCATGTTTTGAAGAACCTCCTCATTTTTATCTCTCCATTGTAGAAATGTCATTTTGTGTTAAAGTCTTGCATTTCCTTATATTCGGAATTTGACATTGACATGCCACACTTAGTCATTTTTGCTTGTAGGAAAAAAAAAAAATTCAAGGGAAGCATCTACACTGTAAAATTATCAGCAGGCCTGAGAACAGGCTCATGATGGGAAACTCCATCATCCTGGTCCTCATTCAGCCTGAAGCACTGCCTTTTAGTCCAGGTGGAGCTCAAACTCTGAACTTGTGCTTATGATGAGCCAGACTCAAGATATCTTCCGGAGACTGTAATATCACACCTGACCTGTCCAGACTGCGGGAAAGGAAGCTCAAATCACATTACAATGCGAGTGTGATCTGCCTTTCCCCTTAGCATACCATGGCTGAAACCAAGCCTACACCCAGTGTGATGGCATGGATGGCTGGCAAGCTAAGTCTCAGGCAAGCTCATGGAAACAGCCTTACCTGGCAGTGGAAGTAACCTCAAGCTGGTGAAAATCTCAAACGTGATGAGCAAATGTGCCCTCTGTTCAGCAGATGACCATTTTATGAACTTCTTTAAAAGCTTTTCTAATCAATCGGTTTAGTTTTCAGCTTGATTTTGGGTTCAGTTTCTCACTAGTCCTTACACTATTTTCTTATAGTCAAGTGCCTACTCTCTGAAATATGTTAAAGTGAGCACTTTCAGACAGAAAATTGTCTTCTTCATTTTCAAGGGGATCAAACTTTTAGCATCTTCTTGGCCTTTAAAACTGGGAACTCAAACAGACATGCAAACATTACATGTGATAAGACATGGAAAGGCGACTGCTAATGGTAGCTCACATGTCCCTAGCTCTTGCCTAAGTAGATTCCAGTGTCCAGCAAATCCCACAGATTTTAGTGCATGTCCAGGCCTTTTGCAATGCATGGCAAAACTCCCAGTGATTTGAATAGGAGTAGGTTTTAATGCAAAGTTGGCAAGCCTGGAAAAAAATAAAATAAAGCAAACATATTTTTACGTCTTCATGTTAGAACAAAAAGCACCTTAGAGGCTCTATATCAAAAGTGAAAACTGAGGCTGGAACTTAGCTCAAGCTTCATGCGTACTTCTAACCTTTACACCAGTATACTGACCAGTTTCTTTAAATACAATAGAAACTCTGCCACTTTGAAGATAAGCCCTCACAGTTAGCCTAAAACAATAATTCTGTACTTTCTTTCCTGTTTCTAGATTTATTTTAAGTATTAGTATAAAATGTCAGAGTCTGATAGCAGCCAGATCAGTTTGTATAAAAATCGACTGCCTGTTTGTAGTATATTACAGGCTATATTTGACACAGGAAAGCACTTAATCATGAATGCTATCAGCACACCACACCCATCTTTGTAAGTGCCTTATAAGCTAGATTTATCACCGTGAACTTGAACTGGATAGAGACAAGTAATAATGAATAATGCAAACCCCTTCTGCGGAGGTAAGGTTAAAGGTGTTATTATCCACAATATGACTGCCAGACTACATAAGGTTCAGAAACCGTGCTCGTATCTATCAGTGGCACAGAGGCATCAGGACCAACTCTTTTTCACTTTAGATTGATGTCCAGAGGACTATTTCCACTGGAGTTGTCAGGCCCAGATAAACAGAGTTCAGATAAAAAGAGAAGAATCTGCCTCAAATATATGATCACACAGATTCTGCCATTTTAGGTATTGTATACCTCTTGGCTCATTTTATTTGCACAGCAGAACTGATGGCCCTTCAAAGACTTAAATAAAACCCACAAACCCCTTTGCCATGCATTAAGTTTGCTTTTATTTCACATCTCTAATTTTTTATCTTTATTCTAGCTTTTGAGCCCCAACATACCACTTTTTGCATGCGTACACTTCAGAAACATCCTGAAAAATTGCACATGTTACGTAGGGGACAGGACCTTCCTCCTTTTCTCTGTTGGCTCATGCAAAGAGTACTGCTCCCTCCTACAGAGGCTGCCCCTGTCGCCAGCTCCTCCACTCCTCCATGTTTCTGTGCCTACCACCACGCAGAAGCTTTTCCAAACTTACATACAGAGTCAGCAATGGAGAGGGAGTTGAGCCAGCGTGGCCAAACAACTTAAGCCATCCCCCAGTCTGCCCTCTCCTGCCCTTCTTATCTCCCCAGGTCCTTCCAGCAGCACTCCCCAGAGAAGGGAAGGATTTGGGTGGTGGTAGGGGCTGCCTCTCCTCTGGGCTGCCTCTAACCCCATGCCCACTTCTTCCCTGCCGTTGCCATGCTCTACTCCAGCCAGCCCACGGGGGACGGAGGATAGAGCGGTGCAGCAGGAGTCCCATGGGGCTGGGACTGGACCAAAGATGCCTTTCCTCCCTTCGCAGAGTGTGTCAAGAAAGCAAAACCTTTGCAAGCAAAGCAAGCAAAGAATGCTACCAAAAAATCACAGCATTTGCAAAAGCTAGCTGGGGAGTAAGCTGTGACAGTCACTTTGAGATATGCTGTAGGCATTCACATTTTTGGCACATGCTCACTAGACATAAAAAGGAGGCCTGTTACCTATTTATGATGTTCATTCCCAGCAGCCCAGATAGCAACCACATTTTAAAATCTGATCCCTTGGGTTCTGCCTTGATTAAAAGAGAGGAATTTTGGCTGGATTTTATTAGTATATTAGTTAAACCTAACTCAATCACTTGTCCTTATAGATGACCTTTTTACCTTGTATCTCCTCACTACTTAAATGATACTTACTGGAATAGACCTAAACCCTCAAATGCTTTGCAAGTAAATGCACCCATAGGGGTGTTACACATTTGTGAATCACTTCACCCTTCACAAGTGTCTCTAACTCAAGGTCGAACAGGAAAGCTACTGAACAGCAAGCTGGAATATATTTCAGCAGTTCAAGAGAAATGCTGAAATAAACATAGATATACATAGAAATAAATATACAAATACTGATTAGGTGGAATATTGTTTTCTCTCTGGTGAGAAACGCCCTGGAGTTTCCAAGGATCAGTTTTATACCTCGTCTGAAAGATGCCTCTTTCAGTGGACGGTGCCCACCACGTGGTAGTGAGTGACTTCTCCGTGGTGACTCAGGGGGCAGCGTGCCACCTACCATGCTGAATCACCCGTCCTTCCCGGAGCACCCACGCATTCCCAGGTGGCCCAACCTTGCCAGCTTGGGATGAGGTAATATGGCTGCAAACTAAATAAAGACAGAAACCACTGAATTGGATTCAGAGGGATATGGCAGAGTGATATATCTTGGATTTCAATAAATTAAGGTCATTCTCATTTGGGAACATGAGTCTTTCCCCACCATACACAGCAGACACCCATCCATTCAATAACTTCTTTTTGGATGTTGCTAATAAATAATTTTTATTAAATTTGTGAATGCTGTTGCTTTACTCCCTTAATAGATTTATTCTACTGCTTTATGCTGTACCTGGAAGAAATCATGGGTTTGGTACTCCTAATGATAAGTTTGAGCACTGAAAACCAGCATGACACTAGGAAGTGTGTCCTAGGAAGTGTCCTTGATCTCATCACTCTAGCCCTAACCTTTTTAGTCACAAATGCCATTAGTGGCCATACAACTGATTTACATCTTAAAAAAATACAGATACATGGTCAGCTGAATCTAGCAACCAATACTATGGACTGCCAATTAATTCATCAGAGATAGTTACCCACAGTTACCAGATCTAAGCTCAAATCAAGGTACAGGAAGGAAAAAACATCTATTAATGAGACACCATTGGTATTCAGGGCTTTATATTATGTCAGGCATTAAATTAGAAAGAGAAAAATCAGATTAAGGCTGAGGTACAGAGCAATAAAAATCATAAATTGGCTCACTCCAGGTAGATGAGACTAACAAGTAGCTTCAGAAGGAGCAAGGCTAAAACTCTGAACAATCTCATAGCCAAGGATTTTGAAAGTTTGGGGATTCTACAAACGGCCTCACCCTCCAGGTGATCTGTAAGTTTCCCCAAAGCACTGTTTAAGAAAATAAGCTCATGAACTCGCTGAGTCACCTCAGCCACTGCTCACCCACAGATTCCTAAATCTGCCATCCCTGCTGTGAGATGTTTTTCAGGGGGTTGTGGACAGACTTACTTTTAAGGGTACTGCTGTGAACTACAATTAATGACACAGTAAGATAAAATAAATGATTATGTGTAATAATCACTTCTAAGTCTGCAGAGATTGATTAGCCCTCTTGATGTTTGTTTTTTTTTTTTTTCTCTAAAGTGAGCTTGCATCATCTTTTTGTCAATCCTCTTTTGGTGTAGAAAGCAGATCACCAAAATGCCTCTGTTTTCATTACAGCTTCAATGTTCCCCCAGAGAAACTGAGCATCAGCTGGGAAGAGGTTTTACAACACCAACACCTGGGAGATCAGGGGCTTCAAACAAAGGCCAAAGAAGTCCCTTCCAAATCTATGTTTGTATATTGCTGTTCTTACCTCTCCATCACTTTGCTGGGTAATACTGCAAAGAACAAAGGCCTCACCCCCTGTCCTGAGCACTTGGTGTGTAATTCAAGGGGTGAAGCAATAGTGACAGCCCTAAAAGAGGAAAAAAAAACCACAACACATAAGAGCCAAATCCACGTCACTGCCTCAACACTGATGTTCTGCTACCCTGCTTGGTGCTACAGGCTTACAGATCCAGCACAGGGTACTTAACAGCTGTCAGCATGCAGAACTGGCCACCCCAGCAACCTACAGGTAAATGGCCAAGAAATTTTGTATTCGACTGTCAATGCGACGTTAGTGATAGCAGAGATGGCTGGGTTATCTGCTGTACCTTCTGAGGAGTGCTGACTGACGCTGCCCCAGTTGCAGAGATGGTAGAATTGTTTAGGTTGGAAAAGACCCTTAAGATCACTGAGTCCAACCATTAACATAACACTAGCAAGTCCATCGCTAAATCCTTTCTGTTTGATTTCTCAGCTTTCACTCCTGTATTATTATTATTTCAGCTTAGTCACAGAGTCTGCCAGGGACAAGCAAAACCCAAATTTGTGATGTTAAAAAAACAAACAAACAAAAGAAACACAAGCAGAGAGAAAAAAAAATCAGGAGGAAAACTAGATCTCCTTTGTGCACTACAGCACAGTCAAAGCAAAACACACACCCACTCTCCTCCCGACTTGGTAGTTCGATTTTGAGTCATGCTGTGTCCAAGAACTGGAAGCTGTCTCACTGTCGGACTGTGTGCAGGGATGTGCCAGAGATTCCCTCTTACTCCCTTGGGTAGGATGTAAAGAATTCCTCTCCTCATAGCTGGCATTCCTGTTACACTGAGTCACTTTAAAACCAAGACAATAACATACAAGTTGTGTTCAAACACTCATAGGTAGATACTGTGATTTTTTTCCTAATGATATAAATATGGGAATGTCCATTGGATGTGAAGCTTCCTGGCCAAAACCTGCATTAAAAACAGAGTAGCCCATGCTCACCACCTGCAGTTAAGAGACATACTTGGGTGTTCTTATCCCACCTTCCCAATATCAATTATTCAAGACTGGGGAAGGGGATTCAAATTCAGAGCATAGCTATCGAAATAAATTTTACTTCTGGAAGATGCAGGAGTAAGTACTATGGTCACCTTCTAACTCCCCATAGTAGCAACCACCACTAGTACAAAAGTCTGTTGTGTTGTGTCTTGTTCCTGAGCACAAGCCCGCCTGATGCTTTACCAGTAGCTTTAGAGAACATGTCATCTTCTCTGACATGTTTGTACTGCAGTGGTGGGGTAGAAATAGAAGGGTTTGGGGTTTTTTTGGTTTGAGATTTTTTTAAGGTGGTTAGTTAGAAACACAAACATAAATCAAAACTGAACATGGGACGCAAGCTGCCAAAGTTGTATTTCTACTCTGAAGACATTATTAGAGATATTTGAAAACAAACATCTCTCTTATCACTGTTGTCACTGTTAAGTGAGATTCTGGTGGAACTCAGTGCAGACAAGAAGAGGAGGGGAAGGAGATGGCTCTGATCTTCAGTTCAGGTTCTGTGTATTAGCAGCCCATGAAAATTGAGATATTTGCATTTGTGGTTCTGAAGCAAACTGAAATGAAATAGAAGTCTTAACTGCAAAAATCAGGGTTTGGGGTTTGGACCAATTTCCCCCTGCCTTGTCAGACTGAGGCTGTTGATATCGGTGATCATTGTCCATCTGGGTTATGAAACTATATCTAATAAGGGAGACCATCAGAGCTCTGCATGTGCCACAGAAACACTGGGATGTCAGACCTGTTTTGTGGTATGATGTAGTCACCCATGATTGGGTTATGCTGTATTACACTCCAAAGATCTCAGCAAGCTTCTCTTTGTACCTTTGCTCACACAAAGTTTCCTCCTTTCTATGCACATTGCCCCGGTAGAAAACCCTTTCTCCTTTGAAGATTAATTAAGTGTGTCAGCTTTTTGTTATGTGGGTTTTAGATATTTTATTCAGCTTTTTGTAGCTTGTTCCTTTTTTTTTTTTCCCTGGAATCTGATGGAGGAAACTTGGAATTACAGGATAGCAAATCAAATTTAGCTTGTATTCTGAGCAGAGTAAGGTTATCTTGCCAGTGCAAAGTAGGTCTATGGAAAGTAACAGGATTAATTGCTCAGCAAAGTAATTTTTTTCTTAAAGTAGTTTTAGTGGTATTGTAGCCCATGAGTGAGAGGCACAGTTCCTCTACAGAGCAGCCAAAACTCTGTTGATCAGGCCAGACTCTTGGAATATTCCTTAAATTCCTGGCCTCACGTCTCAGGGCTACTTCGTGGTGGTTCAGTCTTTCTGATTTTACATACCCCAAACCCAGTAATTCCAGTGCCCCCACAAGGTCTTGGTTTCATCAGTGCAGAACAGGAATCATTTTAAACTGCAGAGAAGTCTAGTGGTAAGCAAACATAATTTTTCATTCAGTCTACCCAATCCCCACCCGAGAGCCAAGGCCCTCCAGAAATTGACTCTGCATCTAACCACTGGTGCACATGGAAATATATCAACACATTGCACACACAGATAAGAGCTCTATCTTCTACAAGCAAACTGTATGCAGAGTATCCATGGGATAACCTTTGGGAGCTATGCTACTATAAAAAGATAGATTTATAAATGCGTGCTTATAGTTTCTAGAAGGGTATTGATGCATGGTATAGGCTAACTTTCACAGAGCAGGCATCATTAGTTTTCAGGGTCTTTCTAGGCAAATCACTGGCGTTTAGCCAAGTACAGTTTTTTAAACACAAGAAAAGTGAAATCACTTACTGGAACTAACCTACTGATTCACTTTTGGTCAGTTTTACCACTCAGTCCAACGTCCAGGTAACAAATGACTCCTTTTCCTGAGCTGACCAGGATTACAAGATACCAGCCAAGGTCAGGTTATGCAGAGCTACGTGGGAACGGGACACAAGCAGTTGGTAAGGACCTCGCTGGGGAGTTGGGCTGGACCCTGCTGAAGGTGGGGCTATTTATTTATCCAATCTCTCACTAAAACACAAAACTTTGGTTACAATGCGCAAACATACAGAAAAGATAAACTAATCATTTAAGTAACATTTATGTACCTAGTACAAAATATATTTTATATGTACCTTCCAAAACCCCTAAATATCTTCTTACTGTAAAAGAAGATACCACTACACACAGCTAAGATAACCATTTCTTTGTTCCTCTTCCTTTTTTTTTAATTAAAAAAAATCAAAACCCAGAGTAAGGAGTAGTGATATACAACATAACAAGCCACTCTCCATCATTTGTCAGCAGTCCTGGTTAACAGGGGAGGTCCCAGATGACTGGAGGCTGGCCAATGTGATGCCTGTCTACAAGAAGGGCAGGAAGGAGGATCCAGGGAACTACAGGCCTGTCAGCCTGACCTCAGTGCTGGGGAAGATTATGGAGTGGTTCATCTTGGGTCTGCTCAATGAGCACATTTATAACTACCAGGGGATCAGGCCCAGCCAGCAAGGGTTCATAAAAGTCAGGTCCTGCTTGGCCAACCTGATCTCCTTCTACGACCAGATGACCCGCCTAGTGGACAAGGGAAAGGCTGTGTATGTTATCTACCTGGACTTCAGTAAAGCCTTTGACACTGTCTCCCACAGCTGGCAGCTCACGGCTTAAGCAGGTGTACTNGCATCCTGGTTTGTATCAGGAATTTTGTGGCCTGCAGAAGTAGGGAACTGTACTTGGCACTGGTGAGGCCACATTTCGAATACTATGTTGAGTTTTGGGCCCCCTACTACAGAAGGACATGGAATTGCTGGAGTGTGTCCAGAGAAGGGCAACGAAGCTGGTGAAGTGTCTAGAGCACAAGTCTTATGAGGAGCAGCTTTCTTTACTAAAAGAGTGGTCAAGCATTGGAACAGGCTGCCCAGAGGAATGGTGGAGTCACCATCCCTGGAGGTTTTCAAAAAACGTGTAGATGTGGCGCTTTGGGACATCGTTTAGTAGGCATGGTAGTGTTGGGTTGATGATTGGACTAGATGATCTTAGAGGTCTTTTCCAACCTTAATGATTGTATGATTCTCTGATTCTAATATTATATAGTAAGCACATGTCCTTTACAGAACACTTCTGTGCAGCTTTTTTTAGAATTTTGTATTGCCCTTTTTTATGGATTCAGAATTAGGCAGCTGTTGAAAACGATCCTATTTGCCCACTATAATTACACTATACTGATAGCAACTGTCTATCAACATGCAAATGTAATACAAATGTGCCAACTTCATTTTTTCTTAAACACAGAAGTAATGTATAATAAGTGACTACAGTGGCCAAATTCCATTCATGGCTATATCCCACTTAGACTTCATGAGTTTCTCCTTTCTGCCTCTGTACGTTCACATTTGATTTTGATGCTCCAGCTAACATTGTTGTGACTAAATATTTTCTGGTGTTTCCTATCTGCGTATGAAGCCCTTTACATTTAAAAAATGTCCTTTTAATAAAGAAAGTACGTAAAGATCTTGTCTCTCACTTTTTATTTACAGTGCTTTGCTTTTATTTCTGTTTGAAAACACAGAATACATTATTGCTGCAAACCTTTCATGGCTACATGGGGTTTTTGTAGATTTTGTGAGCTCGTTTACCAGTAACTTGTGCATGAGCCTGCAAGCAGGAGCAGGTCACGCAAGGCTCCAGGTGCTTCACTCGCAACACTGTCTTTCTAATGGTAATGTAGAGCAATGCATCAGCAAGGAAGTTGAAGAAAACGTAGATTTCTTTGATCAGGCTCTGATGCACTCATTTAGTGCTGACAGTAGCCTTAACGCTGGGTGTTTCTCCAAATACTTTGCACCACTTCATCAGAACAGTGTTTTTGGTCCTGTTCCCTGGATGATCTCTTTTAACCAGATGAGGTCGTGGGTCTGTAGAAGTGAGCAGCTCCTAGGCACGCTCTCCTCTCTGCAGCCAAAAAAAGGGGAAACAAGGAATAGCCGTGATATGCTTCGAACCACAGCAATTGCTGCTTGCTATCATTACAGCCATTATATGACTCAGTGCTGGCTCCAGGCTGCTCTGTAGATAGTATCATAGGAGCATCAGTGGACCGTTGCACTGAGGACGCATTGCGCCAGACTCCTCCTCTGTTGATAATGAAGATCTGCCCACTATATTCAACAGGGTAGAGAAAACCAGATAAATTCTGCTCTGAAATGGAAATCAAATTATCGTGATCACCTGAATATCTCTTCAGCCCCCCCCCTTTCTCCTTTCTAAAGATGATTTTTTTCATGAGTCCCCTTTACATAAGCATTTTACAGAGAGCATTACCTGCATTTTGTTTTATAACCTTGTCATGCTTGCTGCTCCCCCCCTTTTCTTGTGCATGTGTATGTGCTTTTGTTGCTTGTATTGTATAAAGTGCCTTGGGATATTCGCATCCTGTGCATTGTGTGGCATTGTGTTGAATAGGAGGTACAGAAATTAAAAGCAGGTCTCCTCCTACCCACATATGCCTTTTCTTTGCAGGTTTTCCTGGAAGTTTTGTGCGGGGAGGGAAGGGAAGAGGTAAAATATGACTTGGCTGAGACTGCCGGATGCTGAATCAGCTGCGATTGCCTCACGTTTTCCTTTCTTTTAAAATAAGGGGTACAGTTTTCAAAAATGTCCATCTGACTTCTCTACAGGCCCTATCCAGCCCATCACTTCTCAGTAAGTCACTTTTAAAAAGTAGTGCATATGCTTCTAAGTCACATGGGCACCTTTGGAGAACATCTTTGTAATGCTTTCCTCCTAGGTCTAGAGACCACATGCTCTGGGATTGCAAGAACCTGGTGTAGCTGCTGCAGGCTACCATAGTGCTTATGATCAGCCACTAGTTGTCCCCTCCCCCTGCAAATATTCTTTGCAAAAAAAAGGGGGAGACAGCCACACTCATTAACTAAAAAAACCTCCCCACCACCAGAGCCCCAAAACATACAACCTCTTAAAACGTAATTTTGTTCCACCGCACTGCTCTGGTTAAAGGAGCTGACACCTAAAGCGCTGGCTCCTTGCTGCTCGCACTGACACACACCGGCACAGATCACTCTGATGAGGCTAGGCAGTGATGGTGTGGTGATGCAAAAGTCAATGAACAGAGGAGCACTTCAGGAGCAGCAAACAAGGAGCGCGGCATCAAAATCCTGCAAACTCCAGAGAGCACCCTTTTCACGAGACTTAACACATCCTGAGGTTGCAGGCAGATGAAATCGGCCATTGGTTAGGAGCTAATAGCAGATCTCTAGCAGCATGCCATCTATTTTTAGCAGGGGTCAGTATTTTGCTTCCACAGCATCCTTATCTTTAACAGAAAGGAAGGTTTTGATGCCTTTTAGTTAAAGGACTCACGGCCCTATAGCATCCAACCACGTACATGGTGCTCATCTTTCCAAGGCTCTTTCCCTGTTGTGCACTAACTCAGGCAGATAAAGGTTCATCCAGTCTTCCTTGCTTATGGAGGTAGCTACTGTGATTGAATACCTGAAACTCTGGCAGAAAAACTGAGGAAAATGGAGTGCTAATGAGGGCTGTGCCCTCCAAAGTGTACAAGAAAAAGAAATGGCATCTGACAAGCAAGGCCTTTGCATTCAGAAGTGAGCAAAGTAATTGCCAATTGCTATTACTTTCTCCTTTGCAGAAATGTGTGTATATTCACCTGATACAGCTAGCTTTTGAGGTCTTGATAGCTGGTTTTATATGCTCTCCTAAAGGTTATTAATTCTTCCTACACTGTTCCCAGTTAGATGGAGTACCTTATAATATAACTTCCTCATTAACATCAAGAGCTGTGATTATACAGTTGTGTTACCAAGGGCTTCAAAGACATGAAGCCTAAATATAATCTTACAGTACCTTGTTCCAATACAAAGCACATCCTCTAATACATTTTTTTTGTTTGCATAAAATGCAGCACAATAATGGCTCGCTTGACCTTTGCCCTCCTGTATAGTTCATTTTAACATTGTTTGAGGAGCACAGAGTTTGCATTTTGCAGGGCACAGGTGCTCTGCCCCACGCTGGAGGCTGAGGCTCAACCCGGCGGTGCGGTGCACCACTTCTCCCCCCCAGCAGCTGGACTCAGGGGATTGCTTTTGTGGTCCACCAGGAATTTCCTGTGATAGAATATCAGAAACCTACTGGTGACTAGTAGGAGGTGACTTCACAGGGCAAAAGTTCTCTCCCTACAATAAACATTCTCAGCGCTGCTGTGGAGATTTCCTACACAGACCTGACAGCCGCCAACTACTTGTCATCTCAACAGAGAATGGTTCAGGGAAGGGATTGTCGTCGTTTGCAAGCGTTTGTCACCTTACAACTGAACCTGCGCGCCCGCTGCCATTTTATTAATGCCTCCTGAGAAAAGAATTCAAACTATCCATGCTAATTAAAAAAAACCCAAACAATCATTTTGACTGAAAAGACTTTTTAAAATGTACAAATCCACAGTCAGAGTATACTGGTATCTACAGATACCATGATACACATACAGTCCATATATACCGTATAGCCTGCTATCTCTAGGTACCATGATATACATACAGTCAGAGAACTAATGCAACAACTAGAAAAACACCATACTCTCTCTGTATGCAGGTTTTCTTGGGAAAAAAACAGGGATTCAGCCACCAGATCTCTAGTAGGGGACTGTCATTTGGAGGATCCAAGTAGTAAATCTGAGCCTGACACAATTCCCTTGGCCAAAACAACGAAGAGGACTGTTGGGGGCACTGGATTCATTTGGCTGGCTGAAATAACGTGCAACTGGGCAGACTGCAGTGAAGCTTACAGACTAAAATAGCTTTGGGGAAACAATACATTAATTTCCTGTGGAAAATACATTTATTAAAATGGAGACGAGCCTTGGTTGAGTCCAACACGGTAAAAAAATAATGCAGTAAAGCTTGGAAGAAAATACAGCTTAATGTTGGCTTAGAAGTAAAAAAATGCTGAAAAGTAATATTATCCGCCAAGTCAGGGCTGTGCCAGGGTCCTCCTTGGTAGATGCAGTGAGAGAGAGCAAAGGTTTCCAGAAGGTATCTTTAAGCTGTCTCACCAACTTCTCCACATACTCCAGCACTTATGCACAAAGACTGCAGCCAAGGACTTCACCATGCGCTTTCTGAGCAGGTTTCCTGTCCACTGGACAAAATTCCACCCCAAGTAAAGCTGATTTCTTTTGCTTCTGAAATCTCATCATCAGCTAATGGCCATGTCCTTACTTTTGCCCTTCCAATTCTCTCCCCCATCCCACAGGGGGAGCGTAAGCGAGAGGCTGTGTGGTGCTTGGTTGCCAGCTGGGGCTAAACCACAACAGGCCATTACCACAGGTGAGCCTTCGTCAGGGCTGGACAGAACAGGGCATATATTTGTCTCACATCTTGCCTCACTCTGCAACTTATAGCACAGCATCAGGAAGAAGAAGGGCGAAAAGGCGGTAAGAAACCTGTAGGAATACTCAACACCACTGGAGATGCTTGATGCCAGACTCCTTGTTTGCTGTTCCTGAAGTGCTCCTGTATTCACTGACATTTGCACCACCATAGAAATGACTGGCCTGGTCAGAGCAGTCTGTGCCTCTACACGTAGGTGTGAGGACCAGGGAATGGGCACTTCAGCTCCTTTAAGCATAGCAGTGAGGAGGAATGTAGCCCTGTTTTTAAGAGTTGTTTCACCTTATATTCTCAGACAAAGTTTTCTTTTCCCCCCAGCCATGTACAACACTTAAACCAGCATGATTTCTACGTGAGCTCTGACCATTCCCTCTTGGAGGGCTTAATTCAAAGAAATAACATCCGCCTTACCTCTTATCCGTCTGTTAATGATGCACTAGGAGATGAGACCACTTTATTTGGCTTCAGTGTACTCACCAAACTTTTAGTGGCAAATAGATGTTTGTGCTGAGTGAAGACTAAATCCGTCTGTCAAATATTTCTTTTTTTTTTTTGTGATCAAGGCTGATATTTTTAGGCTCGGTGACTGAATTTCCAGTCAGTCGCTATGTACTCAGGAGGAAGGAACCAGTTTGGTTAGCTTTTTTTCTGCTTCTCAGCAAGCAGAACACCGTATTCCATTTCTGTGGACCGTGACATCCCATGGCACATTAAAAGCCTTATTCAAACTGCAAGACAGCCATATTTTACACTCAGCAGGAGACTCTAGGAGGAAGTATGAGGCCAGGGTTATTCTGACTCTGGACAGCTTGTCAAACTGGGAGCTAGGAACAAAGCTTAGGACATTCTCTGCCAGTTCATGTGATCCTGAAATAAGTAAGTAGAAGATTGCCTCAGCAGGGGTTTTCTTTATATTACAAGAGACTCTGCATAGAGGAAGGTTTAAATTCAGAAGTAGCTGAACCTGCCCTTGTCCTTTTGTTCTGAATCTCCATCCATTGTACAGTATCGCAAAACCTGTGGAAACACCGAGGACAGCTCTGAAACGAACAGGATTGTATTTTCTTGTCCACACTCGAATAGAACAATTGAACAGTAAGATCTCAGCCCAGTTTGTGGGCCAGGTTCGCTGGTATCTGGGAACTCCTCTTTGAACCTGGGCTATGTCTCATGTGCTGATTCATAGTTTTACCTCAAAACTATAAAAAATTCATAAGGTAGTGGGGGAGCTTGAAAAGTCCTTTATTGGTCTGCTCAGCATTTTATTTCGATGGATATTTTCAGAGATGATGACAGAAACCACAAGAATTGCTTCTACCTTCCAGAACAAAAAATTGTGCTTATTGAACCCTACCACAAAAATACCATACATCACTCATCACATAAAGGCAGAGCACATTGTATTTCCTACGGCTATCCAGTTCTACCATGCTGGAGAGAGGGTTCATACATTTCTACATGCCAGGAGACATTTCTCCTCTTCTCTTCCACTGATGTTTATGAAAAATAGGAACGGAAAAGGCTCTGCAAGGTGGAAAGTCTCCTTGCTCTTTGACTTTAGCATGCAAGGCTGGATTTAAGCTGGGCAGAATCTGATCTTCTGAGTTTGCTGAGTGACATCAGTTTCTAGCTGATATTGTTCATGACTGCGTTGTGTAAATTAGAGCTATCCTCCGTGAGAAAGACAATCATCCAACCTTAGTTGTGCACTAGAGTTTCACAATTATGAGGCACAGAAGTCAAAGGGGCTTCTTGAGCAATTTAGTTCACCTTATTCCAGAATGCTCCAAGATGGCTTCTTGTCTCCTGAAGCTCACTGCAATTCATAGGGTGCAAGAAGTCAACAAACCTTTCAGTGATTTTTGCCTTTGCACGTGAGTCTGTTCTTCATGCCATGCAGTAGAGGAAACCTGATTCACTGCTTGTACCAGCAAAATGTAATCACAAAACTGCCACCGAATATCTAAGAAAAACCTAGGGAAAAGCTTTCATCCAGTGAAAGGTCTCAGGTTGGAGCTGGGCTCATCACTCCACCATGGGAGAAAACTTACCCATTGAATTTTGCAAATTACTATTTCCATGAAAAAGGAGCAGAAAAAACTATACGATCCTTTTGACCACTGCACCTACTCCACTTGGTGTGTGTATGGAGAAAGACAGAAGACAAACAAAACAGCTCTTGCTTTTGAAGTTAGTAGACCCAATCTGGTTTTGTTGTGGGTGGAAGATCTCTTTGGAGAGAGATCTAATATGTGACAGGGGGTGTTACATTGTGTTGGGGCATGGGGGGAAAATAACAGTGATTGTTGTCTGATCTTACATAGGTTGTTTTTCTCCTTCACATTTGTCTTATTTCCTCAGGGCTGTAACCAGAGGAGTTGAGGGCAACCAGTCTTGAAGCCCTTGCTATGCTTTCTGGAAGAAAATGGAAAGCTTCCCAGAGTCACCAGTGTATTTCCCATCTAACAAGGTATCTGACAGTAGTGGACTTCAGGAAAGCAGCAGTTTATGGAACCACTAGGTTACCAAAACCCAAAACACAGAATCTTGTCCTCAGCAGAGCTGAAAACAAGACAGTCCTTCTCCAATACACTTATTTTCCAATACTATGCTAAAAATTTCCCAAGCTTGAGGAAATCTGAAGATCCAGCTTCACTACACATTCACATCTTTCCTGAATGCATGGTGAAGAAGAATTACATGGCTCACGGAAGGTAAAAGCAGGATGGATTGCTTTTTGTCCCAGCTTAGCACTGCCTATTGACAACCAGGAGCTGACACAGCTAGAGTCCAGAAATACACCACTCTAACTTTTTGCGATACAGGGGATCCTTGAATTGGCCACTTCGTGCTTGAGTCCACAGAATGGTACATCACTTGATTTTAGGGGTAAAGGGAGAATAGACAGCTTTTTCCCCTTCAGTAGGACATTTACAGTGGCATATTATGGTTTCCTGTAACATTTTGGTTACAGAAATGAATGTGAAAATGTGGTTCATTGGGATGGCATCTGATTCCCCAAAGCTACTCCTTCCAGTATTTGACTGCTTGGCACTGCTTTCCTGTCTGAAGACTAAATCTCAGCGTACCTTCAGTTCTTTAATTTCTAAGCAGAGCTCTAAAGGAGTAAGTTTACTCCCACTAAACAGTAAACTTCATAAGCAGCTCAGTGGGGCTGTTTGTAGAGTGATATAGTATAATGTGATTCTAAGCCACCTGAAAACCGATCTAAACATAAGATCATAGAACAGTTTGGGTTGGGAAGGACCTCTAAAGGTCATCTAGTCCAACCCCCCGAACATATTATACTTAATGAATACTTTCCATCATTATTTAAATCTATTCAGAGAAATAAAAAGTATCTTTACAAGAGGGCTTTGCTTCTTGTTTTGTTAGTACTTCTTTTCCTGACAGTCTTAAAGGGTTCACCACCACTTCATTATTTCAGTGTAATGAGAATATTCATTTTACCATTTCTGACTTACAGATATCCTCAGAGATTGCAGTTTTTAACACCAGGAAATGTAAAGGTACTAGAGTAACGGCTTTCCCATTTACTAACCATTATCTTTCAAAACTCCCCTTTCCTCCCCCCCAAAGCTGTTGCCTCATTAATCTCCATGCGTGACTGAAAGCGTTAAAAGCTTTCATGACCAATTCATTACAAAAAGACGTCTGGGGACATTTCCCATCGTTTTAAACAGCACTCTCTGTTTCAGTGCAAAGCACATTTTGAAGTATTCCTGCTTCAGAACACCCCTGAGGCTTTTCCTCCCAAAGTAGAGACTTTTCATCTCGACACCTCACCCAGAAACGGAGCTAACCAGATCCCCCCGGCGCTCGGGAGCCCTACATGCCCCGGGCCGGGGTAAGATCTCCCCCCAGCGGCCACTACGCTGCTGTCGGTCTTCCAAGTTTTTCCACGTTAATTTGAAAAAAAAACCCCAAACCAATCCTCCCCACGCTTCAGCCTTTTCTCATTTTTTTTTTGTATGGCGGTAGGGGTGACGGGTGTACCTCCCTCTGTATAACTCCGTATGCATCTTCCGAATGCCAGCGACCGATGCTGCCGTACTCGCAAAGCTCTGCAGGTTACCACTGCGACCGGCAAAACTATTCCAAGTGTATTTCATGCCAATTCAGTTCCATAAGTTGAATTTTTGCACTCTACTTTGTTCCAGCTCTGTTCCAGCTTTGTCCCTGTCTCCCCTTACGCTCTGCTTTTTTTTGGTTTTTTTTTCCGCTTGCCACTCCTGAACAAGAGAGATGGGTTTTGTTGAGCCATGTCAGAAAGAAATACACGTCAACCACCTTGTTCCCTGAAGGCACAAAACCCCAGAGGGCTGAAAAACACATCCCAAGGCCGGAGACCCCCTCCTTACCCCTGGCCGTTCGCCATCCATGCCTTTGCGGCCTCAGGAGGCAGCCCCCTCTGCCCCCGGCCCTCGCAGGGCAGCCGGCTGCCTCGCCTCGTCAGTGCCGTTGTTTTAGGAATAAGCATATTTTGGTGGCTAAATCCCCTTGGGAGATGACGGGAAGTACCAGCCAGCCTCTTTCTTGAGCAGCGAAACACACGTCGGCTCTGCTGGCCCCACGCGTAGCTGAGTTACCTCCTCACTTCTCACTGCATCACTCAGGCGGGTGCCTTCTCCCAGCTCCAGCCAGGGCAGAAAAGGAACTGGTTCCTCTCCCAGAGAAAATGAGTAGCAAAAAAAAAAAAAAA
>VZTL01078497.1:5675-24047 GCA_013400535.1 Scopus umbretta
TCAAAAAACGTGTGGATGTGACACTCCAGGACATGGTTTAGTAGACATGGTGTTGTTGGGTTGACGGTTGGACTAGATGATCTCAGAGGTCTTTTCCAACCTTTACGATTCTATGTTTCTATGTGTCATTTGTCTGAACACAGCTCAGGCAATTCTGATTACCTTCGGTCAATACCTTACCCCTAATGGCAACATTTTCTAGTAATCCAAGGACTGGAACTGATATTAACAGTGATATTATATATTTCCACACTGGAGCAGGACAAACTACTTTTATACCAAAGCTTGGCAGGAAACATGAAAACAATTATTCTTAAATAATAATAAAATGAGCAAAATATTCCAGGAAATGTTCATCTTTAATTTCTGTTTTTCTTGAAAAAATAGGTGATTAATTTGCTGTTTAGAATTAAGAAATTAATCCTGGAAAAAAAAATACAACTTTATATTTTGAGGGAGGGTTTTGCTCATGTTTTTACTAGAATTGCATTAGGTTACATTTTTATTTGACTCTGAAAAGCACCTGAAGTAAACTGCGGAATTCCAAAGTTCGCAGTATTAAGGTCTTATTTTAACTGTTGTCAGTAGAAATTTAAACTGCTTAGTTTCCTAACCGTTTATAAAGAATCCCAGCTTCACACAGACATGCCTGAAAAAGTCTGGCCCTAAGTAAATTATACAAAGACCCTTGAAGTAACATCACTCAATATATTCATTCACACAGAAGTACAGCATATTCTTCCAGATGAGCAGCAGCCATCCAGACACTGGTTTCTACAGAGGCATGATAAAAAATATGCCACCTAATAAATAGTCCATCAAAACCACATAGCACTATGTAATAACTTAATTATTCTAACATCCATATGGATTCATAGACAACAAGCAGACATTGAACTGTTGCACTTTTTCGGTGTTGGGAGACTTTGTAGAAAATTTAAAAGTAAATTATTTCTGCCAAAGTTGTTCCTTCCTTCTGTTCTTTTGGACATCACTAGCTTAGATAACTTTCCCCATAGAATCCATCCCAAGACAATTTGAAAACATTGAACCAAGTTGTAGGTCTCTTTTGCTAAGAAGCATAAAATGCCTCAGATTCATGGAAGTTTTTATCAGAAATCCAGAAACAAGAGGGTTTTGTCCCCACAAGTTTTACCATCATGAGGTTTAAGCACCCCATTTTGTATTGTGCTTCAAGATACTTAGTTGTATGCTTCTGTCTCCTCTCCTATTTGAAGCGAGTGAAAGATAGAATTACTTTGTCTTGATAATCGATTGCACTACATATGCAGAAACAGGAAAACCCCAGTCCCTTTTCTCCCATCAATACAATCATCATTTTTAAAAAAGGTACATTAATGACTATCATTAAAAAGTGCACATTGCCTTCAAACAGGATTTCACATGTCCTGTTTTTTAAATCACCAACCTTTCATACCACTTTAAAAAGCTGTGTGTTTACTTTATTAAAATATCTTAACTTATACATTTGTATTTTAGTAATCAAGACTGCTTCCACTTTAATTTGTCTTACACATATGTTCAGGTTTTGGTAAAGTATTTAATTTTTTGTAATGGTTATATTAACATTCCATACAAAGACATTCAGTCTTCTTCTGAATAATAGCCTGGATATTGTTTTTCTTTCAAATGCCTGTATATAAATTGAAGAAGTGATCTATGACCATTGTTCAAGAACAAAAGATACTCAAAGCTGTATCTAATCTAATTATTATGTTCTGTGAATTATTTCTTACCATAGATAGTCTGCAAGCACTCAAGTACATACCATTTCACATCTGGGTGGCCTAAAACCTTAAATCCCTATAAACTTGATCCTTTCAGGAAGTCTTTGGATAGGTAGGCATGTAAGGACAGACAATTCTAAAGATCATATGGGAAAATCAACCCAGAAAAAAGATTGTGATAAAGGGTTTGGGCTTTTTCCTATGTCTTCAAGCTATTGGAGACCTAGTATTTCATGTCTGTCAGTATGTGACCTCTCTTGGACAATCTGAGGCAGGAATTTACATGGACTGCTGGAACACAGTCTCATACTTGTCAGTGATGTGATCTGTTTCCTCTAAAGTCGATTCACTTTAGCAAGCACCATACTGGAAATTATGTGTTAAAATCTTCTGTGAAGAACTAGGAATAACATAGAGAGACCATGACTGAAATTTACAATTTTGTACCTATTTTTATTGCATAAAGCAGAAACGATCTCATTTTGAGTTACAAAAAAGGGGGAGTTAATAAAATCGAGTAATATTTCAAAAGCACCAATATCTCACCTACAACTTTTGAAAATGTCATCCCCATTAAAAACACTGAGTGTATCCACAGAAATATCTAAGGGTTAATACATGCTTGTGACACTAATCCTGGATGCCCATATGAAAGAGAGAGGTTTGATCATGTCCAAAACCTAGTTTAGCTCATGTCACACAGGTGGGGGAAGAAAGTGAAAAGACAAAAAGTAAAAAAAAAAAATATTGCCCACTGTATAACTTCAGTCCCATTTTATGATCAAAAACAATAGGTACATTTCTTGTATTTTCTTGTCTGTCTCTGAATAAATGAACATTGTTCCTCTTGTGAACATCGGCACAGAAGTGCTCTCTAAAATCCCAGCTAAGTAAACCTTAATCTTACATCTAATTCATCATCACTATCAACAAGCAACAGCCATGGAATGGCTATTGGTAAGCTGGAAAAGCAAACTACAGAGAAACTCAAATCAAATGCAGTTCTGCTCTTATATGTGCCTATTTAATTGGCACTTGGCATGTAATTCCATTTTAAAATGGATACATGTTATTTTATATTAGACGGTAAACAAAACATGTTGTTCCTAGTCTTGTATCATGTAATGCTGTTTTCAACTACACTAATTACAAATTCTCATCATAGTTAACAGGTGCTAGACTGCAACTACAGATCGAACCATGAATGAATAAGGAATACAAATTTGTAGAGACTGACACGTGCTGAGGTTCCAGAGTTTAAAATTAGCCATGGATCCTATTACCAACCTTGACAATGTTCAGTAAATGGGCTGATGTTGCCAGGTGGGACTATCTTCATTTACAATATTTTGCTCACCTGCCAACTTCAGTTAGATTTTAAAAGTATTTGAACATTGATCATAAATTATTTCAGCATTTCACAGAATCTACCTGAATTTTAATTCAGCAATTTGAATCCAAACCCAGCTAAACCTCTGATTACATCTAAACATCTATGTAAATACAGTTTTCCACTAACTTGGAGTGTCAGTAGTGACAGACTCATTAGTAACAGTCATTCTGAGCATCTTTAGCCCTGGAGGCACCAGACAGATAAAACAGTTCTCTTCCTGCTGTAAACAGCATGAAAAGTAAATCTTTTGCTTCTTAAATGACTATCTTCCCATTTGTCAGCATGCCATTTGTGTTGTTATCTTTACCTTAGGCTTTTGAATCACGATGAGTTTTATCACTCAGACTACCCTCCCAAAAAAACAGCACATGGTGTGCTAGTGGTTTGGGTTCTATCATATCCATTTGGCAACGCTGGATTACTACTACTTTCTTAACACCACATTTCCACTCATAGCAAGTTGGCATAAAACACTATCATGGGCAGTACTGTGTGATGTCTATTATTTTTGCCAGATTTATAAGGCCCAAACCTATCACAGATAATCTAGGCTATCACAAGGCAGGGGTTTTTTTTCCCCATTGACAACATACTGTTGGCTTCTCTTGATTTCTTTGTAATTGTTTATGTACTTAAAAATAACTAATCATATTTTTTTGAAATGGAGTTGAACACATTGGCCCTGCAAAGTACTTCAGCTCTTTTGGGAGAATGTGGACATTTGTCATTGATTTTTCATTAACGTGGGGCAGCCCCTGTGGTAAATGAAGACACTGTGCATTGGAGACAGTACAACATCTTTCTTTCAGCTAGTCTAACTTAAAAGAATAGTAACATCCTTTGATGGTCATCTTCTTTATGAAAAACATCCCAATCTAGCAGCAGAATATTCTCAATTTGTATGTAATGCATGAGCCACTGGCACCAGGGACTTAATCTGGGATGAAAAGGCAGGCAGATATGGAAGGTATCTTTTTAGCCAGATATGTAAGGTGGTATTTGTGATACACTGTGTTTTTTATGATATTTGTGATGTCAGCACTGAATGAAAGAGGAAGAGAAATACCTGTCATCATGCTGTTGGCAGTGCAACCTATGTCATCTGTGGCAGGTTAGCCTTGGTCAGCAGCCAAATGCCCATCCAGATGCTTGCCAACTACCCCCACCCAACAGGACAGGGGTAAAAATTAGGATGAAAAATCTCACGGGTCAAAATAAAGGCAGGGAGATTGCTTAACAGTTACCATCACAGGCAGAAGAGGCTCAACTTGGGGTAAATTAATTCAGTTTATTGCCAATTAAAATAGATTTGGATAGTGAGAAACAAAGACACAAATTAAAACAACACCTTTCTCAGTGGTGGTCTACTTCCTCGGAAATTTACAAGATCATCCTTGAGGAGATACCTTGCCTTCACACTCAACAGGAAATTGTGGATTGTTACCTCTCTCCCAATTTCTTTGTCTCTTCCCTGGTCCCTAGCAAGGTACAGTGAACAGTGAAAAGAGAAAAGGAGGCTTAGATGTGATCTCATCACCATGTACCAGTACTTACAGGGCAGTTACAAAGACGGAGACTCCCTTTTTAAAAGGAGTCACATGGAGAGGGCAAAGGATAAGAGTTACAAGTTACTCTTGGAGAGATTCTGACTGGACAAGAGAGGAAAATTTTTCACAATGAGAACAGTCAACCATTGGAATAATCTCCCCAGGGAAGTGGTTGACTCCGCTACACTGGACAGTTTTAGGACTCAGCTGGACAGCGTGCTGGGCCGTCTTGTCTAGACTAAGGTCTTGCCCAGAAAGGTTGGACCAGATGATCCTTGGGGTGCCTTCCAACCTGGTATTCTATGATTCTATGATACCCCAGCTTGTGGGCTTCCTTACCTTCTCATTTCGGACTGTCAGCCCCAGTATTCCAGCACCTGATCAACCAGGCAGCAATCCATTCAGCTGGCTGGTAGATACAATCTTTCTGTATATCTCAAAGTTCACCCAGGGAACAGGTGATTTCTGCCTATAGAGTGTTTTCTGTCACCTTCTTCTCCTGTTTCCTTGCCAAAGGACCAGCTTCCTGATCAGACTCTTCCTCCTCCCTTACTAATCGATGCTACAGACCTGTCAATTTCTGCTTCCAGTTTTTCTTTTTGACTATGAGGATGATTACTGTAGATAGGGTTTGGATCCCTGTCTTAACCATGGTGTTCTCAGATGTAGAGGCCCTCCTTCCTCTGCTCTGATGGAGCTGAACAGAGGCTCTGTAGTCACAGTCACAGTCCTAGGAACTGATGGTCTCATTCAGGTGGGCAACACACTCTTCTGTCAAGTGGTGCACCAATCCAGTGGGATTACATGCCTGTTCAGGCATAAAATGCCAGGGCAGAGGCAATAACCACCCTAGGCACCTGACCAAATCCTCCCACACAGCCCGCCACCCAGGTGGTGTCTCACAAAGGGAGTTCATTACCCAGTGTGCAATAGTCCAATTCACACACTGAGTTGAGATATTGATTTTATTTCATTTCTGCACGGAGATGGACGCTAGATGGTAATTCCACAAAGCTAGCACACCGAATCATCAAGTCAGCATCTATTTATTCAATCATGATTGACTGCATCAGGGCACATTTCTCTGTCAGCTCACAAACAAGTTGTTTACTCTTACACCTGGATGAAATCAGGTTCCACATATCCAGCAATGTCAGATAATAGGACCAAACAGCTTACACTGACAATGCCTTGTCAATATTTTAGAAAGTGTAAAATTAAATAACAAAAACATTATTAATATTGGCTTGTGAAGGGAGGGCAGTCAGGAAGAAATTCATCGCACTATGCATCCTGAAAGCTCTGTCACCCTATGCTAAAAGGGGTTTATTAGACATAGAAAAAGAACAGACTTGCCCTCTGTCATGCACCCAGTTCACAGCAGAGAATCCAACTGTATCTTCACTGCCAAGTGTCCAAACTTTCAGGAGAAGTCACCCTACCAACACTTAAAATTCATAGTTCTACAACAGCCCATAGAGCAATATTTATGAATACCACTAAACATAGGAAAGTCTATGTAAAGTAAAGCAGTACATAGTCTATTACCAAGTGTTATATTGAAAAACAGCATGTGCACTAATACATCCCTTCCTTCCTAAAGTTTCTCATATGTTTACACCAACCGTTGTGTGTAGGAGTTTGAGGGATCATCAGATTGCAAAAGAGCATTTTCATTTCAACTATTTGTCTAACATGTCTCTTCTCCAATGACCTCAGAGTAACTCTTAAAATTAGGGATTTCATTTGCATCTTTTGTTTGCTTTGCATTACCTGCACAGATGCTGGAAAATCAGTTACATGTCTTGTCTTGATGCACCATCCCAGGGGACATACAGGAGATATATCTGTCTTGCAAGATTCTCACAAAAGCTAATTGGTGCTTATTAAGTAATATAAAACTCAGTGGCCTGCGTAAACATGATTAGACACATGGTGCTGAGTATCTTTCTACATAGTTTCTCCACATCAAAACTAATTTCTGCTAAAAGACCTATCACCTGAATCCCCTTAAGAGTACAGTTTGTTTTCTTAGTGTAATTTTTGCCTTTGGTTGCTCCAATACTATTCTAATCATTGTTTTTATACAGAGCCATCATCAGTTTTTGCCTTCTCCTTTCCCATTGATTATCAGCCACTTTTTAAAGCTTTATCAGCCTTTATTTCATAGTTTAATGAATTTTCTCACTGAACTCTCCCCTACATTTGGACACTGGATTGATTTCAGAACATCCTCCATTCTCCCTCAGGCAGAATTATAACCTGTTCTCCTGTCCCATCTTAATCCCATCTTTCTTCCAGATTCAGAAGTAGGCAGTTCCTTTCCTCTTACTAATATAACAAACTCCCACTTCCAGTAGCAAAGAAGAATGAAGTTCTAGTTAGATCTCCAATCTGAATTTGGGAATACTTGCTTAGATATGGCATAAATAGGGTCCTAGCTCTGTGCCTGAGAAGAGTCAGCCCATCCCGGAAAAGTCCCCAGTATCTGATGACCCAGTCCTGGCTCAATGTAATCCCCTGTAATTTAAAATGTATCATTCCCAGATTAAACTGAAGTCAAATTTAGTTCCCAGCTCTCTTTCTGATACCTTTAATTTAGTTAAGCTAAGCTGTTCCCGTCTGTTTTGACCAACAGCAATACTGAAGACAGAGCAGGAAGAGAGCTATTTATCCAGGTGTCCCTTTGTAAATGCTTCCTCTTTACAGTGAGTCAGAGCAGATTACGGGGTTGATACAGTGTGGCTGATAATAAACCTGTGGGTAAATTAAAGGCTTTGTTTAGCTCATTATTGCAAAAAAAAATCTTGATTTCACATTCACTCCCACTTCCCTCAATTAAAAGAATGTTCTTAAAAGGCTTTTGGTTTTTTGCTTAGCTGGGTACTTGAATAAAAAAGACTAAACAGCATGTCAGAGCAATGTTAATGTGTGCCTTGGTTCCTGTTTGTATATAGATGACCAAATTCATAGCACTGCAGTTTCGCTGCAACTTACTTGTGAATAAGTTTGCTAGATTTGCCATTTTTTAAAATCACTTAATTAGGACAATTCAAAGAAAATGTCTTTTCTTTTTAGTTCTGCAAGCACATATAAAACATGTGCGAGTCCTATAATACTTTTTATTTCAGCCAGCTGTTGGGCGCAGTCCAAACTATACAAAGCAATAGCCAGCCTGTTTTACAGTTGGAACACCCAGCCCTAAAGAGGAGTCTCCCATACTCATTTACCAGCATAAAAGAAGGGTACCTGAAAAACATGTTGTGACTTCCAAAGAAATTCCATTATTAGCATTTAATAGGTGAGAAGTTCTGACAAAAAGTTCAGAGTAGCGCTGTTGGGCAGATTCTGAGACAAAAAATTGAACTAAATAGTGTTGCATAATGCTTGGTAAAGGCAAAATTTCAAGTTAAAGTGTTCCACATATCCATGGAGTAGGGGATCAAGTAAATGGCCTAATAGGAAAACTAAGGTTTTTACCACCAAAGTATCTACTTTTGGTGCTTAATGTAGGAGACTCATTTCCTTTGGTTCTCTACGGAAAGTGTCAAGAGAGAGCACCAAATTCAGGTGAACAACAGAACACCACTACAGAGGGACAACAATACATGAAGAAAGTACAGCATGGTCTAAAGCTGCAGGGCATTTACAAAATGAGCAGGGATGCTGTCACCCAGACTAATTTTATCGTAGCTAGTTTCTTCAGTTCACTGAAAAAACATACTTAAAACATATCAGTCCTGAAGCATTCCATTATCCATTTCAAACGATGCATATTGAATGATGCAGATGAAAAGCACATGCACAAATCTAAAACATAATACCATTTTCAATACCGCCGTACTATTTGTTTCATTTTAATGCTGATGGCTTTCCAAATGTGCTATATCTTGTCTACGGACCCTTCTAGAGATACAGTCCCTGCTCCAAGTAGATTGCAAAGACTGCAGCAAAAATAAACAATGAAAGGAGAGCCTTTGATTGCTTTCAGATGATTACTTGGGTCAGATTAGCTTATAAAAATCATGGCTGTGGGTTTTGAGGAGCGATGCAGTCAGGGAAAGACGAACATTACAGCACAGGGCTAAAGGAGAGCATCCCAGTCATAACCATGACAGACAGAAAGACTTTAGGGAGAGAAAGGGACAAAAAGAAGTCTGACAGTTCCGAATGACAACAGAATAAAAAGGCAATAGAAGCTAAGCAGCTAAGGAGACAACTGGCAAGGGCCTTGAAGGAATGGTGTTTAAACAATAGATAAGAAAGTAACAAAAGAGTAAATAGAAGGATTAAAAAAGACTATCAATCTAACAGACAAGACAGAAACAGTCAGCTGTCACCATTTGAACAAGATTCATTGAAACAGAAAACCAGACATAAAGACATTGCAAAAATGAAGGTGAAAGTCAAAGAAGCCTCAAAATAAGAACTATCACAAAAACAGAAACGTGGATAGACCATTTGTGATAGAACTATAGTTGACCATATTTTAGTGAATATCTACAAAGAACGGATAAACCCTAGAAGAAAAAAGCAACCATTCTCATTTTGATAAAGATGGTCTTTGCCTGTCCAGTACACATGCCTGCACTGTTACTGTGGTAATATAAAAGCACACATCCATACTGACTTGGCCATCTGCAAGTTTGATGTTTTAAAAAACAAACAAGTCTGTGTGATATCAGTGCCCTATCTTTCAACGGCAAAGATCAGAACAGAGTGTACAACTGAGAATGCCAGGTTGTAATCATCAGAGAAAAATGATCAAGTAATCAAAACCATTCAGTAATTTGGGGTTGCAAATTATCAGGAGACATCCTTAGTGAAACGTGAAATTTTGTCACATGTTACACTTCCAGATCACGTTCTGAAAACCAAATTCTTCACTCCTTACTTTGGTTATAAAGTCTGTGTACGAAACATTCCTCTAGAGTGCATGAAAGCACAAAACCACTAACATCGTATGTCCATATAAAACAGTTAGTAACATTTACTTCAGCAAAAGTTAACACCACCAATTAAGTTGGCATACATCTTCATATCCCATTCCCGAGATCTGCTCTACCATCTTGCTACTTCTTTTCACTCATTAGACAAGTAAATATGGAAATTACGAGTAGCCTGTGTTGCACTGTTCTGAAATGAAAGGACGGACTGCAGGACAAGAGGGAGAGGACGGGCAGAGAACCTTACCTTCCAATTAGCAGGAACTCCCCAAGCACTCCCAAGCGCCTCATGGCAATGAGGATCCCCCTCACTGTCATTCCCTCACAGAAGCAAACCACCACTCTAGCCTTGGGTAACCTTTCTCGCAGCTTGCGGAGCAGACGATCAAAGCTCTTTTCCCCAGCATTGCTGTAGATCTTGTCAGAGTGAGCAATGCAGAGACCCTCTTGGGCAGCCAGCTCTTTGAAGGCTTCCATTCCACTTTCCCCATAATTTCCTGTTTAAAGAAAAACAAAAAAGTTGATATACATCATATATATCAAGCATTTAACCAGTTAAGGGGGGCTGTGATGGGAAAGAGATAGTTTTCCTCAAAAAAAAGAAACAACAAAAAAACCCCCAAAAACCCAAAAAACCCCCACAAACTAGGGGAAGGAAGAGCAAACGAGGTCCACCAAAGTGAACAGAGTTCAGTGGAGCAACAAGATATCCACATATCAGTAGGTCTTAACTGACCTGGAGACCACAAGTTTCTTTTCTTACATTGATTTACCAGTGGATATTAAAGGCAAACAAGGGATGGATAGGTAGAAAAGGGGACAAATACAGCTCAGACAGTAAGGATGAAGTTTTATGAACATTTCAATGGCAAAAATCACAGTTGTGTTAGTCCAGGAAAAGTCACAGTAAAGAGAAAAAAGGATTTCATTCCAAGCCATTCTGTACTACATGCAGTCCACATTCATAAAAGTGAATGAAAGATGGATGTAAACTTAAAACATACTGATCCGGTAGCATTTTGAAAACCACTTACACAAATCTTAGCTGACAGTTGAAATTTAGGCTTTATGTTTCTTTTGGAATAGGAGACTCGGAAATAACTCTTCCTAATATAGAAATTTTGTGGTCCATATTTGAACTTTGTGGTCCAACCAGTATCAAAGCTGATTCTCAAGTTCCCTTCATTTTTCTGTTCATACATTTTGGAAGCCAAATCAACAGCTTTGCAAAATTCACTCTGCTTTCAGCTATGGAGACAGGTGAAATCTCAAGTTTTCTTTGAATATTTTATGCCTACCATGAGCACAGGATTTATGATGAGCATCAGTCAGGCAGGAGGAGCAGATGGATTACAAAAAAATGTCTATTAACAGTAACAAGAAATGGTTCAAAAAGAGAAGCATGAATTTGATGTTATCCACATTTGTAATGTTTGCTTAATTTATTGAGGAAGTAACATCAGATATGCTGATTGTTTCTTGACCCAGACCTTTTCAAGCTAGGGGTGACTGAAGAGGTCCATCTGCTCCCTTTGCAGCGATAGTTTGAAATAGCAAACTCCAATGAGGAAGACTTCTGAATCAACCTAACTTCCTCCACAAATAAAATCACAACAACTCAAAAGGCTACCAGAGAGAAAATTCAGCAAGAGACATTTCAGGCATTCTTTACAAATCCAACAAAAATAAGGGCATTTTTCCAGAACCATGGATCATTTGCAGTAGATCAGACACACTATGCAGACACATTATGCCAGTCATAGTCATACTAGAATGCTGCCAAACCTGCCAGGTCTAGTGTCAAACAGAAAACTCAAGTCCCACAGCCTTTTGCACCAAACGGCCCTAGTTTCTCACGAATATGCAGCACAGCGGAATGGCCTCTTTTCCAATTTGTGACTCAACGCCAGATACGGCAAGCAGGTCAGTCTGCTTTTTTGTCTGTGAGCCAGACACACTCCAGAGCAGGAGTGATGCCACGGCCCAGCATGGCTGCGGGGAGTGGAGAAGAGAGGAAGATCTGTGCCTAGTGGGAACACACCACCAAGCAGCCCCCGCTGTGGGCTCAGCACTGCAGCCCCATCCCATGACCCTGCGCTTCGGTAAATGATGTGGTCTTGTATAGGGCTTGTCATATGTTGAGAAGGACACAGGTGGAGGTATTTCCATATATTTATAGGCCACAACCTCCAGTCACCAAGGGATTTACCCCAGGACCTGAATCTGGGCAGTTTGAGCTGTACTGCTTTTATGACTTGCCTCAGGTCCCAGACTGAAACAGGACAGCCTCATTGCTGACTTGCCATTAGCAAGCACCTTATGCTTTGGAAGGAAATTGGGATATATTTCCCAATTTCATGTGGACCTTTATGCAGCAGAGACTCATTTGAAACCAGAAGGATTATTGTTAAAGTTTTACCTAAGGTGAGCCAGGGGACTGAACTGAGTCTTTTTAGATGTTTAGGCAATGCATATTAGAAAATAAACGTAGTAGGTTTTCTGCCTAAATATTAAGGTAGGATCAGGTTTTCTCATACACCAGCACAACACTAACTCTGCTGTGTAATTCAAGTTAATGATTTCAACAAATGAAAAATTAAATCCACTTGGAATGATTTTTCCCAGCTTTAATTTTGATGGAATAACAATTACCTCAAACATAGTCATACCTGTACTAACAGTACAACAGCCTACCAAAATTAGTCTAATAGGAAGTAAGATTGTTGCCTATAAATTCAGTAGGTGTGATAAAAAGCCTAGAAGAAAAAAAGCTAATTAAGATCAAGAACAACATTGACACAAGATGAAATAAGCAAAAACCAAGACAGAAACAATCTGAAGCTGAAAATAAAAGCTTTCTGACCCTTATATGAAAGTAGTGGAACAGCTTTCCAATAGCAGTACAAAGAAAGAAATCTGATGTTAGACTGGCACTTGCTCAGCTCACAAGAGCATTATGTAATGTAGATGGCTGCAACAGCCGGAGATGAGACTTGATGATCCAGGAGGTCCTCTCAAAGTCTGCTCTGCTCCCAAAGCAAGACAGCATGCTGCACACCTTCCCCCTCAAGGGGAGAGGATCAGGGAGAAAATGAACGCGTGAGAGATGTTAGATACATTGTTCAATGCACTCAGCTACCAGGGTATGCACAATGTAAGGGAATATATAGAATAGAAAACACTAATTAATTCTGCGCAACAGCCAAGAACATATCCATCTGTACCAGCTTGCTGGGTACATCCATTCCAATCCACACGCATGCAACAGCTGAGAGGGGAAATGTGCAGTGAAAGAAATCTGTGCAAGATGGTAGTCAGTGAAGAGTTACAACAGGGCCAAGGGCTGACAACTATTTTCCCTTTGCAAGAGCTATTGAAGAAAAGACCCAGTCTTATCTGCAACTGCCTTTTGTTACCAGAATCAGCTGTGAAAAGCCAAAGTATTTATTACTGTAAAGCTGCAAACTGATTTTTATTCTGACCTGCACCCAAAACTAGGTGAGCCAGTAACATACTTTGAGCCCCACAACACCTTGCTAATTTTCAACAATTTTTCTTCTTTTTTTTAGCTCTGTTCAACTTGTACCCTATTCAGAGAACCAGGTATTCTCCTGGTATGCTTCAAGCAGACTCTATACAGCAGTGCAAAGGTAAATGCTAACCCTATCATGGCTGCAATTTCACTAAGAGGATTTTCATGACACTTCTCTTGGTGCCAATGACAGTTTTGCTTCAGCACTGTAAAAATTCTAGATAAGGCCATTCCTGAAAGGGATCCGCATATCTGAAGATGCTGGTGAGAGCTACATGTAATGGGAATTATTCTCACTCATTGAATTCCATGCATTAAATATCTTAACAAAAACATTAAGGTGCTGTAGTAAAAATCAAAGATGTTGTCTTGATCAACAGAAGACAGACAAAAGAAGAAAGTAGCAAAAATTTAGCCTCATACACTGCTCCTATGAGACAGTAAATATTACATTTGTGTCACAGCTACACTGGAAGTGACTCTATTTGCTTGTATTAACACTTGAGCAGTGTGGGGAGCAGAACCCATGAGCTCCATCTAAAAGGTTTATACTATTCTTTTTATTATAGCTGTTTGGCAAATTTACCCCCACTCTCTTTGTCAAGACAACCATTTATTTTCACTTACGAAATGGAGTGGAAATGCAGCTTCAGTGATCAGATGCTTATGAGAATCCTGGAGCTCACCTTCTTGAGGGGTGCACAGAGCGGCTGTGTGGGTCTTCCCAAGCCACACAACAGAAAGTTCTGTGTTTTCAGGGGGCTTAACCAAAACAGTGTGTCCTGCATAAATCAATGTCTCATTTCATGCAAGGATAGGGATTATTTGTGGGACAGCGCAAGGAAATATGAACTGTTCATACTTGTGCTGCAGAGAACATCCCCTTGAAATATAGGCTAGCACCTGCTTAAAACAAAAAAATCTTAAAGAGAAATAAAACTGTAATGCTGAAGAGGAAGACTGAGCCTGTTCTCTCTCATTCTGTTTTCAGTGTCAATAGGAAATATCAGCTCCTTTTTAGAGACCCCTTTAGAGACACATGTACAAAAACAACAAAAACCCACAGCAGAGGACTGTGCCTGGAAGAATGCTCCAATGCACTTAAATAACCAAAGACAGATGGTAAGAGGTACTTCACCTATCTGGGCCATGAGCAATACCATCAGGTGAGGTCACCTATTCCTTGCCATTAGGGGTTCATTTGTTGCATTTATTGCTCTAAACAGCAGCAGTAACCACAATCTAGGTGAAAGGTGGAAACAAAAAAACCTATACCCTGCAAACACACAGCAAAGCAATACTTACTCCAGTAAGACAACCACAAGATCCAGCTTCACTGCTTCACTTCTAGTACCCTGGTACTAGAGGCAAGTCATATCACAGGAAGGTCCCCCTTTTCACAGATAACGAGTGAGAAACTATTCCCTGTCCTCTTCTTTCCTCTCTCAACATTATGATTTTTTTGTTCACCTCCCCCAAAACTTGTAGATACATTGCTGGAGGTATGAAGTTTGTTTCAGTGTTCAGTATTGATTCACTACAAAACATTTTTTTTTCCTCAGCTAATTAACTGCTTTTTGGCAGAGAGAAAATAAGAGAACAAGAGGACTGCATGACATAACAGCAAGGAATAAGTACTCAAAAGCTTCTCTACTGCAAAGGCAGATTATTAGGGAAGAGTAGAGCAAGGACATGTTCTGATTATTAAGTTATTTCCTGATATGTTGCAATAATGAATTTGTAAAAACTAGTGGTAATATTAAATATGAGAGTAACTGTAGAGTTGTCAAATACAAGTCTTGGAAGACTGGAAGGTTTTGGACAAGTGAACAGAAAGGAGAGAAGAAAAAGACAAAAAAGGAGTGCCAGTTTTCTCTCCTATAACATCCTGCGTTTCCCTGTGCCACAAGGGCATCTTTGAACAGCGTCAGTTAACAAGAAAATGATTGAATTACCTCATTTTAATGTATTTCTTATCAGTTGAACCATATTAAATAATCATGTGCATACTCTTAGTCCATTGCAAACTAAAATTAAATAGTTCAACCGTCAGATTTAAACCAGTATGTTAGTAACATGTGGGGAATACTTACAAAATCAGCTAACGTGTCTCAGATGACAAGCAGTCACTTTCTAAACTGCACTAATTCAACCACTTACATCCATTTGTCCATACCTTTGATTGGGAGAGTTAAAAATAAAAGCCAAAGTCTACATTTATTCCCTGAAAGTAGCAGACTGACTAACAAAAAAATGAAAAGTTGTAGAAATGGATCTGCCCATATGTGTTATTTTGGTATATCCTAAACGCAAAGACTACACTCATAGAAAGCAGCTCTGTTGGCACACGGTTTCCAGGGCCATTGAACTGACACTGTCCCTCCTCTGCCAGACTTCTGTGTCACTGTGGAAAGGGCAAAAAGCAAACACTTCCATGTTTCATGAGAATGTATTTTTCAAGACTAGAATCACAGTGATGTCAGGAGGGGATGCTTTTTACCAGTTATCAGTTATTCCAAATAGGATTTGTGTTTCCTTTTTCAGTGAACCCTCTTCACTTAATGCTGACTTTGCCACCTAAAGCCCTTTACCACACAGTTTCTTTTCAGATTTCAGGTAGCTTTCTCAACGTAATTTTCTTTCTTCACTGAGTAGATCTCACCTCAGGTGTTTTTAAGGGACAACTTCAAAGCAGGCAAGTTAGGCTTTGAGAGCACTTCACAAACCCTAAAAAACTGGCCACTTTACAATAAGAATTCTGCACGGATGTGGACTCCAGTTCTGATGTCAGTCAGGACAAAATAGTGGAGAAAATGCCAAAAGAAAAAACTTCACTGGACCTAAAACCCCAGTCTAACTGCAAGGCTTCAAAGGAAAACTCTACCTTTTATTTTATTTTAAGTAGTTTGCAGATAAATGAGCAAAAAAAGTTTTGCTTTACAAAGAGTGCTGAAGTAGATATTTTAATTCCTCCAGGTACAACGATTTTGAAGAACAGAGAAACAAGTCCTTCTAACATTGACTCCTAAGGACAGTTTAATACAGGTTGAGTGTCACAGATACTCACTACAGGTTTTCCTCTCCTGGAGACCAGCCAGATTGCCCACTGCTCTCTGTCACTTGGATCAGGTCCAGCCACCCAGCTCCTCGGCTCTAAAGGTGCTTTTAACCTGCTACTACCTGTAGATGTCACAGGCCTCCTTACCCCCACCAGCTTGTGTCCCAGGACAACTCATGGCTCTGCGGAAGTCAGCATTTCCCTTATGTTTCCCTGGATACTATTCTTTGACAGTGCTGGAGAGATTTTGTGTTGGGTGGAGGCCTCACTGTCCTTTAATTATGGAAAGGGTAACTCATTATTAGAAACTGAAATAGCAGTGTACACACTCTGTATTCTTTTAAACTATCTCAGCAAAGTTTTCTGGGTTCACCATAGTTTTCAAAGCAACTGCACTTTAGCCTGACAAAAGCCAGCAGGATGTGCTAAATGAATGAATGAATGGAGTCATCTTTGGTACACTGCGGACCCCTGCCATCTGTGCTTACAGCCTGTTTTCTTCAGAACTTAAGGCCCTTCCAGAAATGCAAAAAGTGAGTTGCTAGGACCATACTAGTCTTTTCGCTTTCTAAAGCCAAGTAAAACTGAGTACAAGTGTATTGGGCTTGCATGGCAAGGTTTTGGTACAGGGGGACTACAGGAGTGGCTTCTGTGAGAAGCTGCTAGAAGCTTCCCCTAGGTCCAATAGAGCCAATGCCAGCTGGCTCCAAGAAGGACCCGCCACTGGCCAAGGCCNCCCTGTGCCGCTCGGGGGCAGCAAGGTAGAGAAAATCAGGAGTGAAGTTGAGCCTGGGAAGAAGGGAGGGGTGGGGGAAAGGTGTTTTTAAGATTTGGGTTTTATTTCGTATTATTCTACTCTAATTTGATTGGTAATACATTAAACTAATTTCCCCAAGTTGAGTCTGTTTTGACCATGATGGTAATTGATGGGAATAATCTGTCCCTGTCCTTTTCTTCACCCATGAGCCTTTCATTGTATTTTCTCCCCCCTGTCCGGCTGGCTTGGTAGACACAATGGCATACAGCCAGGGTCAACCCACCACAACAAGAGAGAAAATAAAAACAGAAGATGAAAGAATGGAGTTAGATGATTGTTACAGCCATAAACAAATACAGTATTCCTATGATAGCCCAAGTTTTCAGAGAGATGTAACTATAATTCAGGTAAGAAAATCTGCATAATTTTAGTAAATGTTAGGTTACAGCTTACCATAGTGATGTATTATCTCAGTAAAGAAGACCCAAAAGTAAGTTAAACTCTGCTACTGTGTACAGTGGTTACATTTAAGCCTTCATGCTGAATGAGGCAGATGCATCATCTTGGAAAACTAATTGATATTCTTGTCAGAAATATGATTGCAGGTGAAGTCATTCCTGAAGTAATGAGGGTATTAGTGCTAAATTGTACTTCCCTAATAAGAAAACTGCCAAAATGTGGTCTTATGCCAATGTTTTTTTCCTAAATGTATTGAAAGACTACACCCAGTGCTCGTTTATTGTGTGTCTAGCAAGGAGCTTTAGAGATTTATCCATATTCTAATGGAACTATTTCAGCTCCAACCCTGGCTGATATACACTACTTGTAACAAGTATTTAGTCTTTCTGTTCATGACTTATCAGTAAGTAGCTTCCAGTTTTCTTCAAAATGTGTTAAAAATAATCCTGTGATGCCTAACATCAACTGTTGGTTCTGCTGATTAGCATTGGCTGAACAACGGGTCACAGATGTTTTCTGTTTCTTGATGAGACTGGAGAAAGTAAACATAGGAATAAAGTTTCAACACTGTCCTCTGAATAATTGCTATTGTTTTTTCAAAGCTTGCTGTGAATATTATAGTTAATAAAATTGTTTTATATGTTATATACTTACAGAAAGAATACCCAAAAGGGACATCAAAGTAGAACAATATTCTCTTTTCTTCTTTTTTTTTTTTTTTTTTTTTAATAGGAGCAGACATTTCAAAAAGAAGGAATGAAATATATGCTCAGTTCTGCTCATGTTTTGGCAATTATGCATTTAGTTTAGCTCACATTTCAAGCACAAGATTTAAAATATTGATACCAACTTTGAGTAAGCAAAAATCACGCACACATGTACCCTACTATGGATGAAGGTTTGACCATAATGGAATGAATGGAAGTTTTAAA
>VZTL01078515.1:1028-12065 GCA_013400535.1 Scopus umbretta
ATTATTTGAATATTGGTTGCATCTTATTTGGAAATGTTTTATCATCTCAAATTTGGAGCCTCTTTAAACTACATTATAAAATGCATTACAGAAATCTGAGAATTAAATCAAACTAAATTAAATTAAGATCCTATTAAATTTAAGTTAATGGAAAATGCACTACTGACTGTATTCAGAACTCAGTGAGGCCACAGATGTCTTATTTTCTTTCCAAACTCTATTGTTAAAAAAAAATTGTTACTATTTTTGCTTCTTTCCACAAACCTATTTCTGATTTAATATAAATCACAACCAAAGTGTAATGATTATAACCAGGAACTGACTCTATGAACACAATTAATATGAAACTACAGAATTTTACTTTCCTATGTTTTTGTTTGCTGGTCTTTGCAGGTATATCCATGTCAGTTCTCCTCTCTATCGCCTGGCGAGACAACTGTAATTTGAATCTTTATAGATGCAAGAACTTTTCTATGTGAATTGTTTGTCTTTGAAATAACTCTTATTCATTCAAATAAAGTTTCAATGGGATAGGAGAGCATGCCTGTGAAGGATCAGGTATTGCAACTGAAAGCAATTAGCTGTAGATGCTGTCTTTTCCTATGTATCCCAGAGCACTAAGCACATATTCTGCACTTAACGAGGAAGAAATAATAATTAATCTTAAGTTTTTGGCAAGATACAATGTAGGCAGGAGCTTAATGCATTTGAACCACTGTTCCTCATTCTTGGAACAGGAAATTGGATTTCTGTTTCTCATGTGGAGAGGATCTTAAATAAACTCTGGCCAAAGCTGTGGAGTCAATAGTACTTCTCAGGGAATGAAAAGTAGCGCTGATGATGCTAATGTTTGCAAGAGAAGAATCTGACGCAGACATTCATGGTTAGGGTATATCTCCTGTGCTGCACAACACCATTTCCTCACAACACCATTTCCTCACATGTCTACTCTTACTGCAGTTGCCTTACTTCATCCCTCAGCAATCTGGGGTAAGTAGCTTCTTTAAGATGCCCTGGTTCATGATCCCAAAGGTTTGGGGTGAAAGGAAGGGTGCATTTAGGGTTTTCTGTGGCACTTAGCTGGGCTCTAGGTGCTACTGTGTGCTATCTTCATGAAAGGGTACTTGGTACTTTTGGGTATGACATCTCTCAGACTCAAAATCACTTATGCTTTCAACTCTCCCCTTGACCCTGCTAAACCCCTTTTGCTCCAAATCTTGTACCCAACATTGTACTGCAGGGTTTGACTGAAGGCTAATTTCACTTTCCCATGGGAGAAAGCAAGAAACACACCTCTTCGCATCCATGGTGGCAGCAGAATTACTACTGCCTTACCACTGACAACCTGCTTGCCAAAGGAAAAGAGAGGCAGAAAAAAGTACGTCTCTGGAGGGAGTGGGAGGTGGGGTTGTCAGGAATCCCATCCCTTCTTTTCTCCTGCTGATAGCTCCTCTGAGATGGCTCCATTTCCTGAGCCTCCTTTCTCCTTTCTCCTCAACCTCTTGTTCACATGAAGGAGAAAAAAAAAAATTCCCATTAAGACTAGCAATTAAAGACTACTAGGTCTGTACACAGTGATGGGGAACATCACTGCCTCAGCACCATGTTTTCTGTGCTAGTCTGACTCAGCAGTGGCCCTCAGCTTCAAGTTATTCCTCCATTGCTTGCATTCTTATTTTAATGATGACTAAAATGCTTCTCAGAGTAATCAAAGTAAATCAGAAGCACCACCATGACAGTACAAGAAACACTATTTCAGTGTCTATTAGGTCACTTCATAAAAAAAATAACTGTTTTACATTGACCCAGTGTCACATGAAAACTCATTTGGATACAATACTAGGAATATCACACACAAATATCCTTTCCAGTAAATCGATTTGGCAGTTCAAATTCACCTGAAAAGCTGCAGTTATTACTCTGTAGTATATTCTATTTCTCACCTTTCCTGGTCAAAAATGAACAATTACAGAGTACGCATAGCTCAGAATCATATTCAGTTTTCTCAGAATAAGGTTTCTGACTGCTGTCTGAGCTACAGAAGGGAATATAACACTGACGATTGTTGTAGTTAGGTAAGTTCCAGCCAAACTTATGAACTCTGGGATACATGATTAAAAATCAATAAATTTAACTTGACGATTTCCAAGTCTTCAGAGAGCTTTTGTTTCTGCTTCAGTTTGAAAATCAAAGAAAAAGATCTTATAAGGTTAAACATATCTTTTACTTAATTATATTCATTCATTTATGTCATTATGATACCTAAATTTTTTGTTGAGTTTTATGACAAAAGAAAAAAAAAATTAACATCACTTGAAAACATCCAAAGAGATGGAACTTTCCTTTCTCAGATGGCTAGAGCCCTAATTTCCACACTCTGCTTCTGAGAAGCAATGTGACTTGGGCACGTCAACTAATCTCTGATGTCTCCATTTTCCACATGTTTACTGTTATCCACTTCTAGACTCCTTTGAGACTTACAAACAAGAGAAGATGTGGTATGCATGTTAAATATTATTACTCTCATTTAAGTACAATTACCAAATGAAAAAATCAAGTCTTTTATTTTTTATTGTTAGGACTTGTATTCCTACCCAAGAAAAAAAATTTTCCAAGGGCACATTCATCCAAGATGCTACCTCACATTTTGCAAATAGAAATGACTCCATGCTGATAGGACAGCAGATATCTTTCATGCCCCGAATGTGAAGAACTGCATTTCTCTAACTATGATTCTGCCCTTGGTTTTGAGCCTGGGTGTAACAAAGACAATATAAACTTAGCACATAGTTCAGTAATTAATTGTTTGGAAACAATTAATTATAAATACTTTCATATTTATAGCCACTACGAAACAATGAAGATAACATCTGAGAAGTCTGCCAGTGAAGCAGGAAGACACTGCAAAGGATGTGCCATTGTCATTATTAATAAAGCTTCTGACTGCAGCACAAGGTACAGAGATTAGTATCTGCTGTGTCCCTGGAGGGAAGAGACAATGCAGAGCTGTAGCAAGAAGAGTGACACACCCTTCTGTGATAGCATCCGTGGAAGATGAAGCGTCCTTCATGGTTTGCTCAGTCCCATTTGCACAAATGTCATGGCAAAAAATACCTGTTAATTCATTTACAAAAACCTTGCACAGCATGTCTGTAATTCTCTATGGACTTCCAGCACAGACCTTTTGGCCAAACTGTATTTACCCAGCATCAGAAGAAATGTTTTTGTTCCTTGTGTGCTAACACCACAAGCTTGCATTATGACTGTTAATGAAGGTAAAAACTCTCTTTCACAGAGACACACAGGACAACAGACTTTGAGTAACTTGCAATCCACTCAGAAAACATCTAGAACTGTATTAAAGTATGCTGTTGTGGAACAAAACAACAACAGTAAATAAACCAAAAATAGCAAGCCTGATGGGTATCTCTTCCTGATTTTCCAAAAAGGGAAGATTCAGTGAAACTAAACCAGATGACAAAACCATTACTTTTTCCGAGAATAAACTGTAATCTAGTCCCAATATGTAGAAGTGGAAATTGCTATTGCTATGAGTATATTTTTTTTTATCCACCACATAAACAGCCCTTAGAGAGGGACAGGATGTGAGAACACTCATGCTCTGGTGAGTATGCTAAATCATCACGCTATTTTGTTACTCTAGATCAATAAATCTCAAATTCTGTGGACAAATAAATACAATAGGGAGGCTAGGAATGAGCTCTTAGGGATGGCAGTTTCTTATTCCAACACAGCGCAGCCAAAACGGAACAACTCACTGTTTCTTCAGTGTCTTCTCCAAGGTGACCCATGCTCTGTCTATAGTGTTAAAATGAGGAGAGATCTCCGGCCTTAGTGGCACTGACTGGCTCACACCGACATTGTTTGAGTGTCATTCTTGCTATGCCACATATATCTTGGAAAGAGTTAGTTGGCATAGAACAGAGCCAGAGAATCAGCGCAATCAATAGTGAATTTAGGATATGATTGTTAAGGACTAACTGCTCTGAATATGTAATAATAATGATTACAAATGAGTAGGAACTAATAATACGCAGCGTGCCTTGTTTATGAATATCAATCCAATAAAGGCAGGTTTCAAAGACTAAAACTGGCCAGATATATCATTCAGTATTCTAAACAATCTTATCACAGTGGTCTCTGATTCCCTGAAATATAAATATTTATACATAAATACATACATATGTGTATTGAGTTGCAACAAAGAGTTCAGTGCTTTAACTTTCTCTTTGGCCATCCTTTGTTTAGCTGCATAGACATAGCATTTGTTCTTGTGAGAGTGCATGCAAAAGATAAGGTATGATACAAAAAAGTGGCAATACCTAAATGGCAAAGCTTTGAAAGGACAACTAAAAAAACCAAGCATACAGAAATACGCTGTATGTACCTCATTCTATGCCATATAAAGTGTATATACTGTACATCTTATTTCAGTTTTTCCACTGCAAAGTTCCCTCTCTCCCCATTTGACATCCCTCACTTTTTCTAATTTATACAAAACATATATATCAACAACTTACATGACATTCAAGCAAAAATTGCCACACTGAAACACCTGAGAATCTAGAAAAATCCTAGTATCTTGTCTTATTCTTCTTGTCCTACTCTTATGCTTCCTTCCTCTTAAATTATCAGTTATTTTCAATTATCTCACTTTCACTACATTTCCAAAGCCGCCATTCCTGTGGTTCCTCCTGCTTGATGCTCCTGCAGCCAGGTCCTCTCCCGCCTCCTCTCCTGCACTTCTCCAAGTCTCCCTCAGCTCCGTGATCCCTACACGCAACCCCAGACCAGACAGTTCTTTAATCCTTTCTTTCCCCTCTCTCAGACTTTACTTCACCTTACTAAACCAACCACTGCCAGCCACCACTTCCCCTTCCACCTCCTCCTCCACCTCTTTTGCTGGTCAGTCCAGGTGGGAGAGGAGAAATGGGAGATGAAAGCCGGAGACAGCCTGTCTCCCTGTCAGGTGGCCACACAGAGGCACAGGGGTGAGCGGCGCTCAGGGCAGGGGCTAAAAATCTGCTGAACACATGAGAAGGTGGCAGCACCCAAGGAAAGAGCCAATCCAGAAGGGAGACCAAATGTGGACGTCATCAGGGCACACCATTTGGCAAATGCAATATATGCTAAAAACTGAAAAGCAGGGGGAACAGGCACAGGGCTGAGCTTCTGCTAAGTTGTCTTGTGCAAAATACATGTAAATCACTACCTGATCTGAACGGTAGCACCTTGTAGCTGCTTTGCATTCAGTTCTTCTGACTCCAAGAAAGCCCAGGCTCGTGAAATAACCATATGTATATTGTAATATGTTGTGGTTAACTTTTTTTTTAAAGTTTTTACCTACCTGCCACAGAAAATTACAATATGTCATTTTCCTCTAACTGAAACCAACCATGCCTAAGAGAACTGAGAGTCTGCTGTGAGGTTTATTTATTATTCTTTTTGATGGGAGGTGGTTTGCAATTAAATAACTTCCAACAAGCTCTCTTTCCTTTTTATTTCTCTCTTATTTAGTGAGGGGGTGGGGGGTAAAATCTGCATCAGTAGACTTTGTTTCGACAGTAAAAACTCTCTCCCCAAATGAGAAAGAAGGATGTTGGAGATTAAGATTAGTCCCACATGTGTGGACAAACCATAGAGATATCAAGAATTACTCCAGACACAAAAGTAGCATATCAATGACCTAATTTGTTAGCTGGCACCCAGTCAAACCTCAGAGCCACCCAAGGTAGAAAAAAATATAGCAAACTTGCTGATTCTTAGCCAATCTTGCTTTGTTCTTCTTTCATTCAGAGGAAAGGCCTTTCAAAAACACTTCATTTCTCTGCTACATGTATTCATATTCTCTTTTTATATTCATTTGGTTGGATAACAAAGAACGTTATGCTCAGCCATAGCAAAACATTTGTATAGACAAGCTCAGCAGGAGCTTTCATGTTGTGCTGTCAACACTGCACAGTGGCAGCCCTTTTTAAAAAAAGGAACCTTATGCAGAAAAAAAGTTCAGACTTTCAGAGCAGTTAATATCTACCGATAGCAACTGAGCTGGAGGATTGGCACTACACTGTAATGTTAACAGCTTGTAAAAACACTGATTCTGAGACTGGAGGTACCTTCTATGAGTGGACACACATGCACGCAAATGTGTGGACCACAAGAATTTTTGTCAATTATTAATCCCAGTGCTGTGTTTTTGAAAATTGACTGGCAGAACTTTTTCTGTATGTTTCATACAGAAACACTTCATACGCACAAACAGAAATGTTTCATACAGAAAGTTAGATATTTGCCATTGAATTCAAAGGAGCTTTAGTGGATTGTGTGTCTGAATATAACTCTACATGCTTATTACTAAAGAGCATTTGCAACACCAAAAAATTCTTCATAATATTTACTATTCAGCATATACTGGTAAGTGTCAGTATGAAACATTTTCTGTTGTCACAGATACAAATTAATTTTTGTTTAACATCTGTATACAAAAATGAAAATGAACTATGCATGTTAGATAATATAACATCTGAAAGCTCAGTAGAAAATAAAAGGAAAGGTGAACTGTTCAAAAAAAGCAGTTGAACCTTAGACAAGGCATGACTGCAAGAGACAGGTGAGGTCCTACAGCCATAAGGTACCAAATATAAGCAGATGCAGTTCAAAGACTGGTTAGAATGGACTGAGTAGGCTTATCCTTTCTGTAGTAGATTAATGTTCCTTCCTCTCTGAAGGAAAATAAGCCTAATTTCAAACACAGAAATCCTAAAATTCTAAAGAGAGGCATTTTCCTAAAACATCAGGTGGGTGGTAATACCTGTAAATACTTTCCACTGTATGTGCCAGTGCCACGAATGAGTACACTAATAGGAAATTGTTGAGGGCACGTATTGCTACCGCATACATTTTTCCCTTCCCTAATGAACTATGAACCATTCTGTCCATTACCTGGCCCCCACTCATCAAGACATCTATATTTATGTTTTCCACATCGATATATAGTTTTCTTATGCCAAAGCATAGCTTTCATTCCTTTAATTATAAGCTCATTGATTGAAGAGTTTACTAGGCCACCTTCCAGGCCTTCACAAAGCACAATTATGTGCATCAAAACACATGGTTTTCAACTTTCTTAAAAAAAAAATCATCTTAGTTTTTGAGTTGTATGTTCTCCCTCTAAATCAAATTTACTTCATTAAAAACACAATTGGATACTGCCAAATTGCTAAGTCTATGTTGAAGACTTAAGTTATTGTATTTTATGTTTCTAATGGAAATTATTATCATGTAAGGGATTGATAGATAAAATAAATTTCAATCTTTTTCTTCTGCACAAACTTTTACTGGCTAAGCCAAGCTAGAAAAAAAAATCAGTTTCACCAGCATATTGACATGAAAAGGGTGCATGAGAAAGAGCTTTAACTCTGTTGTCTTTGTGTTAAGGCCAGATCTAATTTTCAAACCCCCCAAAAAATCAATACCTAGGTAATAATTAAGAGGAAAAAAAAAAAACCCACAAAGATGTTCATTTGAATAAAACAGTAGATCATGGACATTTGGAACTTCGGATGTGCTGGCTGGAGGAAATAAACTGTAGGGCAGATGGGGATCTGGACAGGCTGGACTTTGAAACTGACATTTGATGAGGTGAAGTCATTGAGAAACAGAATTGCCATGAAAGATTTTTTAGACTTTACTAGAAAAGCTTCATAAGACTGCAGGCCAACACAAACCCAATGGCTATGTCTATGCTGGTAAATAAAAAAGGGCCAGAGACTGAAACAAAATGTGACACTGTTTTTGGAGGTGGTCCCTGGAACAAATTATCCCCAGAACTGTGCCACGTATTGACTCAGAAACAGTTGTTTGGAGAGATCCTCCCAGAGCCTGGGACTGAGCCAGCAATTAAGCAGTGCCTACAATGAAGGATCCAAAACTCTACTTCTCTCCCTTGCCTTCTTTTTTTTAGTACACAATGACAATTTGTGTCTTCGACCTAAATATTGCCAGTGGTGGGAAGTGATTATAATATCATATCATCACCGTGATAGATACAGTACCGTCAAATGAAGGATTTCATTGAGGTTTCAGAGCCTAGAAGTCAAGGCTATGTTATAGACAGCTTTAGCTGTCATTTATTTTGGCCACTGTGACACAGCAAATGATGTGGTATGGCTCCACACTTAAAGCCAACCTTTCCTGAAGCTCTCTAGCCAAGCCTGATGAGTGTATATTGCCCACTTTAACTGGACAAGTAAGCTCCACATTTGCCTATTTTGGTTTTGAAAAAGTTCCCCCAACCACATTAGCAAAGTATCTGAGGACATTTATAGAAGCATAATTAGGCAGACACTCATTTCCTTCCTCTTCTCCTGCGTCTCTTATTGCCCACCCCAGCAAAACAAAGAAAGTATTTTTACAATTATTTCGGACTGGCAACAAACAGAACCAAAGACATTTCCCTAATGCTCTCCATATATAGGCTCTAAACCAAAACTTACTTATTCCCATTGATTTCAGGACCTTTTCATACCTAGGTCTTAATCTTGCATCACTGGCATGATGCCCCAGGGTATGGATGCAGAACTCTGTGTAGGATGTAGGGCTTTTGTTACATGGAAGAGCTTTCCTCAAGTGAAGATTTGAATCGGAGGCTTTGCCATGTCACTGAGAGCTCCATCTTGTGCAACACAAAGCCAGTAGTTCTGAGACAATGCCATAGGAATAGCATCTTGTGCCAGATACTACATTTATTCAGGGTTACTTGAGCAGAAGTAATAAGAAGCATTAAAGCAATGTTTACATAATGAAATGTAATATCAATCATGCTATGTACATTAGTGATAAGGGTAGGGATCAAGTTGTTTTGGACAAAACTGAGCTTTCTTCTTGAGAATGGAAAAATACTAGCAGACTGCAAATTTACCCCCCTATTTTTAATGTTATTTTTAACTTAGTATTAATATGTGTGATTGTAGCTCATTTTGACAACATGACAAATCTTTTCTAAAATGCTTGCAATAGTTTTGTTTGTAACTGTTACTCAGGCACCTCATCTTAGTGGCCTGTAAAATTTACACGGCTGTTTAATAAGATGAGGGAAAAAATAAGGGAATAAAAATGCAAGTCATCCATAGAGCAGAGCATCAACAGAAGTCAACCATCCAAAGATAACAAAATTAAATAGCGCTTTTAGAAAATTGTATTCTGATTAACACCCTATAGAGAGAACCAAGCTGAACACCTTCATCTCCTTAGGGAACTTGCTCTGCAAGAAAATGGCCTCAGATCTCCATTGAACAAAGTGCTCTTAATCCACTTTACAACTTCTGGTGAGGAATTCCTGTCTGAAGGGAGTCACTGCTGGCAAATCCACATCAAATAAGCTGGATGGCAAAAAGAGCCCGTGTGACCTACGTGCACTTTCTGTGGATGGCCCCATATCCCACCTATGTACAAGTTACATCAGGGGCCCGAAACCTGCTTCCTATAAAAATTGCACTGAGGCTAATCCTCCTTGAACCAGAGAGAAGTTCCTTACTTCCATCATCCTCTGTTATATCTGACTGTAGCTTGGTCATATGGAGAATAAAAACCAGGTAATTTACACATGGGTATAAGAAGGAAGACAGTCAATGCAGAGAGGACTGGACCTTTCCCAGAGGAAGGCAGGCAACAGCTTGTCCCCCTCCTCTGCCCACCTCCAGGGGGACAAAGCAGTTGAGGTAGCTCTCAGGGCATTGATAAGGAGAAGACACCTGCTGCCTCTGGAATAATAATGACTCTATTTTTCCTGTTTAAACATCTTTTTCCTTTTACTGGCCCAAGAAAGCCTGTTGGTTCCTCACAGGTGCAGAGGGGCACAATGTTCCTTGCAGCGGGGTTGGACTAGATTACCTTTAAAGGTCCCTTCCAACCCCAACCATTTTATGATTCGGTGACACTGTGACATTGCATCGGGAGATCTGTCCTCAAACTGGATAGCTGTACCTTTTCCACAAGACTGTATTCCCTGTTCAGTACAATTATTTGAAAGCAAAGTATTATGATGTTATATGGATTGCACACACTTACCTAAGCATATTTAACTTTTCCTTTATTTTGATCACACATGGCTATAAAGAATCTCCCAGCATTTGGCAGCAAAAACTGCCCAAGCTAAGGGAAAGCGGTGACCAACCTTTCTGCAAGCTGAAGCAGGAAGATGGGTCCCACAATATGCTGTTTCCTCAGCAAAATACAGGCCTACTTTTACTCCAGCTTTCCCGCTCTCATATTTTGGTCATATGTGCTAGCTAGAATCACCTCAGGCACATGGTAGCACATGGCAAACCAGGGCAGAAAACCTGGCAGTGATGGGAATCACTAGCTACAGGACAGATGCAAGCAATGTAGCAGCTCTTACAAAGGTATGCAAAGGGCCGTGACACTGCAAAAGAGCCTGAAGAACAGGAAGAAACAGCTGCTCAAAAATATGTCCATGACCTTTCCATGACAAACCCAGTGGGGAATAAATGTATTCTACGAATTATAAGGGAACAGCCAAATGAAGTGCAAACTGGAGCAGCAGACTGAAACTGGGACTGGAGAAAGACCAAGAGGAGAAATTACCAAAAAAGGATGAGGCAACTGAGTCCCCACATACAGAAGAGGAGAAAAGTAAAGCTTTGTGCCAAGGCAGAATCCTAAAAAAGCCAACAGGAAAAGCAGATGGGAAATACGTATGGAAACAGTGCTAACACCTGCAACAGGTGTGTTAATCTTTCAAGATGAAGAAAATGGTTACAACCACCTATGACCACAGCACAAGCACTGAAAGAGACCTGTCAGAAAGGCAGAAAGGATGAGCAGTCCCAGACGATTACTTTGCATACAAGGAGAGTAGTTCAAAATATTACATAAGGAAAACACAATAGAGAGCCAGGACGAAAAGGACTGTCATAACAAAGGTGTTGCTAGATTTATTGAGCAATGCTCGGGAATTTCTAATCATCATATCCCCTATAGGAACAAATGACACCA
>VZTL01078516.1:7130-23815 GCA_013400535.1 Scopus umbretta
AAAAAAAAAAAAGGCAAGTAATAATGATGTGGAACAAGTAGCAGATCCTACTTTTAATAGCAAGTAAAATATCTGTTCAGGAATATTGAGAAGAAAGTCTAAAGGTTGTGAAAATTGATCTCCACCTTTCCCTAGGGTAAGAATAGATAGGAAAGAATCTTGCTTGAATTAGTTTGTGTAACTTTTAATCTCCCATCCTTGACTATCACTTGACACTTAAAAGATGTAAAATTTACTTGATCATTAGGACTACAGTAATCTGTTCAGTACCTGTGAGGTGAAGGCAGCTGTGGAAACTTCAGCAGTTCAGTCTGAGGCGTGTGCTGGACGTGGAGGTTGAGGAAGCTCCTGCTTTTCCCTCATGTCACTAGGGGAAAGAAATGGTCATTAGTAACCTAATGGGGTTCTCTCATCTCTTGTTCACTTTGCAAAGTTATTATTCTAGAGGTGGCATTTATAGGCTGTCTAGAGACATTCCGTCTCTTCTGCGTTGGCTGGCTGACACTACTGAAGCTGGGAAATCACAGAGGAACAACACAGGTTCAGTACTTTCTCAGAAACAATTTCCAGCAGTTAATTGTTAGGTTTTGAAAAAAACTGAGAAGGGTGAAGATTTGGCACCAGTAGAAAATGTTGTATCTTTCCTGTAAAGGAGATCACATAAAAGTGTGTGTATGTGTATTCATACACATGCAGACATATATATGTTAGTATGAGTTAAGCTGAGACATGAAAGCTCAGTGAAGCTGATGGACACAATGGCCGTTATTCATTCAGGCTGAAAAGTAAAATAAACTCCTTTACTGACAGTCAGCAGAGCAGTGGACACCATCAGGTATGATATTTAGATGAGAGCAGAAGCTGAGCCATACAGACCAAGAAAGTTTGGGACCTGAATGCAAAACATGCATTTCAAGAAGGCTATACAAAAGACTTTAAGCTAAGGAAAAGCTAAATATAGAAATAAGTAGTTAAGGAAGCTTGGCAGCAAAACCAAGGACTTGTAATACGACCTTGAAAACTACATGACAAGAGAGTTCCTTTGTTTGATGCACTGGCTGGAATGAGGCAGGGAACTGGGATCAGATAGAAAGTGTCGTAACGTTAGGTTTCTAATATAATGCCAATCATGTTCGATAGATGCCCAAATCAGGACTCAAGTTTCTTCTCCAAACAGAAACAATCTAAAAGATCCTGAAAGGAGATTCAAAACTGTCTGTATAGTGATAGAACACATTCATTTGAATTCTTGTGTTTAAGTCAACCTTTAGTTTAGCTGCTTTTGCCTGAGTTGGAAGCAGGGAGGGAAGGTGAGGGGAAGAACTTCAGCGAGAAGAATTGCAACAAGCACTCTATGAAGTAAGTGTCCATGGGTAACATATTGAAGAATTTTACAGTGTAAGCAGATCTTTATGTACTTGATTCTTGAAATTGTTTCAGGCAGTTGTTTCATAGAGTGTGCGTGCTACATGCAATCAAGGCAAACTACACCATGTCTAGAAGCTTTTAGCCTAATTTATACTTAAAAAGTCAAAAAAGCTAAAAAAAAAAAAAAAAGAAAAAAAACCAAAAAAACCAACCAAACAAAAAAACCCCAAATCCACAAGGCTTTTTGTTAATACTGTTTCTGTACCAAGTGGTAGCCTTAAATAACCGGAAGAATTTATCAAGTGATCACTTTGTAGAATTGGATCAGAGGTTAAATTAAAACGAGCATTTTCATTTTCTTTCAGCCTCTGCTAGAGGAATTAAAAATACAACTTTTCAACTAATAAAGCATTTGTTTGAAGGTCCCTTAAATTTAGTTATTAGATGCAGTAGAGATATTTCTCTTATAAGCTGAGATGCAGGGCCACTGATGGGACCTGATAGCTTCTAGCAGCGCCTATGGGCACTGGCATTTACTGGTCTACACACGGCATCAGTTTTCACCCTCCCAAGACATTAAGTATAATTTCTGCTAGAAGGAATATACTAATATGTTAGTTATTTTCTAGCTTGAGTTAACACAGTTGCTTTTGTATTAACCTGGCAGACTACATGCCTGGAGGTTCTAAACTGGCCTTCAACTTGCCATGTAAAATGTTGCTGGATACAAATGTCTATGTCTGCTTATTTAATGAGATGTAGGACAGGCCTTTCTTGTGCATGTACTTAAAGAAATGACTGACATGCATACGAAAAATATGAATATTAAACAAATAAAACAATAGACATGTTTCTCTAAATTTATTTTGGGCTGCATAGTTGAACAGCAAAATTTCAGAGTAAGCTCTGAATTTCAGCTCCCATAAAAATTTTCATGTTCTGGATCTTCTGGGTTTAAGGAAAAGCAGAGGATTTTCTTGTACTGAATCAGACCATGGATGTATCTACTCTGTCATCTTCCTCTCAAGCATAAGTCATGGTGCTAATTAAGGTGAAAGACTCAGGCCTAATCATACTGCATGATCCCATCCCTAATAAGAAAGTGTTCCTTCTGGAGGTTTAAAGACTGGTCTGTTTAGTTATTTGACACTGCATAGCAATAAATGTTATTTGTCTCTTTAGCCTTCTAAAAGCATTGCAGATAAATGTCATATAACTAATCTGAGTTAGTGTTATGTTACAAAAAAAAGAATATTTCCTTTTCTTCACTTTCAGTTTATATTTCCATTTACTGTCCTTTTCTGCTTGGGCTGTATTGCAGATTTACAGGTAAGCTCTGACCAGTTACCCTAGGACCTTAATAATGCTGACTGCTGTGTGACCATTATTGATTAGCAGCATGTATAACCATTGTATAAATACAGACAACTGAGAAAATTTAATTTCATTAGCAGATATTAATTGGTATACCGGGTACTGAAAAGATAATTTTACCTAAAAGAAATTAGGGTAATCAATTTGATTCTCATCAGTCATGTGCAATTTGCCATGTCTCTTCAAATTGGTTTTTTCTTCTTTCTTGGGGATGCAAAATTCCAGCTTTTTATTTCTACACATGTTTCTATTTCTCAGTTATAATCAGCGCTTGATCCTTCTCTTAATCTCTTTGGCATATGACAATTGTTCATTGAAATGTGCATTTATAAGTTTGTAAATGATTTTGGGTATAACTAAAACAATAGATTTTGTGGAAAAAATTATTGGTTTATTCTACAATTTTGGTTGCTATGTTGTCTTACTCTGAATAACTTTCTTTTGGTGAACTATGACAAAAAGCATTTATCTTTGCAGTAATTGTTATAATAAAAAAAAGACCTGTAACAATAACAGATAAAGTACTTAAAACACCAGTAAGTTTTGCATATATAACCAAACATACCTATAGAGTACTACAGGTTTATTAAAAATTAATTCCTGCTGTGTAAGCAATTATAGTTATGAAACTAGTTATTAATAATATTTATATGTAGATTATGATACATATTTCTTCAGAATTTAAATTATTTTACTAGGCTGCAAGCATTTAGGAGAAATTAACTTGAACTTTTAAAGCTATGGCATGTAACACAATATTTGTCTGAATATTATAAACTGGCTGCGTGACTTAAGTGCCAGAAATATTATATTACAAATGTCAAATTAACATCCAACTTCTAGAACATTTGCATAGAACAGTCTTACTCTAACTAAATAATTGCCTATCATTTCCAGATCTGGAATTAAATACCCCAGTCTTCTCAGGCACAACAGAATGTCAGCTTTTCATTCACGTCTTTTAATTAGAAATTGGACAGGAGTTTGAATTCCTAGCTTACCATGGGACAGCTGTAACTTTCAGGAGGGGGAGGGTTTATTCAAATTATTTGCTTCCCAAAAGGTGAAGATCAGATGTTTGCATTATCCAAGTATACAGTCTGAAAATAATTGCATGTGTTTTGAGAAAAATATTGTTTCGATTCTCTTGAAAAAAACTTTTCAAGTACTTGTGACTCATAGGTATTACGACTGTCGTAACACGCAAGTGGCTGGGGCTGACCTGCGGAGTACCTCCCAGGTCTGGCCACCTTGGGGACCCCTGTCCCCAGCAGCAGCTCAAGGCAATTGCCAGGGGGCAAGAATATTAGCACACCATATACTTTTGAAATATAATAACTAATTATATATATGTGTGTTTGTGTATGCTGGGGAGGACAGGACATGCAACTATTAACTGAAGGATAAAGGATTCTAAACATGTGCGTTTTCATGTGCATTGTGTATTTTGCTTTTCGAATATGAAGTTCTAGAAATGTGAAATGGAAAGTTATGGTTCATTAGCCCATCTTCTGGCCTCCACATCTATATTCTATAAAGTCTTCGGTAACTGTTCTTCATACACATCCATTATCTTCATGTTAAAATCTCTCTTGAGTTTCGATATGGCTTATCTACTGCACCAATCGCCTCTTCCATTTACTCTTCTTCCTGAAAATGTTTCAGGTTACACCCATATGCTTGAGTAAACAAGTTAGAAGGCTTGGTGGATTAGATCTTAAAGCATTTTGGCTACCCAGAGTTCAGGCTTGTATTTTGATATCAGGCAATTTTTCCATTAGTTTTACATGTGCTTAAATAGGACTGTGACACAGCTGAATTTAAGAGCAAGCCTTTAAAAGCAACAAAGGGGTTTTGTATGCATTTAATAAAATTGTCTCAAATGCTTTATACATCTTTTGTAGCAATTGCCTCCTCGTAGCAAATCAACTTTAGAATTCTGTCTTTCATCAATTATGAGGGAAAAAGGAAATATCTTTTTAGAAAGTCACAGGGAAAAAAACATATTTTGGGACAATTTTAGGGATATTAAGTCTGTGGAAGTATGCATCAGCTAAAGTCCTCTGAGTTTTTCTCTGTGGCACAGCTTGAACTCAGTATGAACGAACTGTATTTGCTAAGTGATATATGTCTTAATGGATAACCCAGTATTCAAATATACCCAAACCTTTTTTTTTTTTCTTAACAGTTCAACCCATCTCTACTTTTAATTAGTTTTATGATGAAAAACAGAAACTAAAACTGTTGCTACAGCAGAAAATCCACTTTTATGCTTGAATGGCCAGCTATAATGATTATGCAAACCAAAATTACGTACACTTCCTTTTTATTGCTCTAACTACAGCACACACACTACTTTGCAGCTACCTCAAGTTCTTTCATTTTCTATTTCTTTCTTCCAAGAAAGCACAGCATTTTTAGTTCTAGAAATCAGGGGTTTTTTTTCCTCTATGCACTCTTCTGACAGAAAATATTTCGACATTCTCAGTGATTTCTTGGAGATTTTTGCTTTTTTCCCTGACTTCACTTGTTTTTATATCATCTCTGCTGCAGCTATCGATTAGATAAATGGAGAAAAAATGGTACCTAATCCTGAAAGCACTGTGACTTTTCTGTTATTTAAAAAAAAAAAAAACCAAAACAACTTAGCTTTGTCATGACCTTTGGTCTTAGGTTATTAACATGATACAGCCATCTCTCAACTGCATGGGAGATAATAATTCTGCATTCATTAGAATCTGACGGGTCATAAATATGCTAGTGAATTCACTCCTAGAAAATGCAAGGTCTGAAGTCCTTCCATATGAGAATCCTTTTATAGCAAAGAAAAAAAAAAAAAAAGAAAAAGAGATTGAGAATGTCTGTGGCCAGCTCTGGTTGGTATAGCTGCATCCTGTACTGATGCCCTGAAAACCCTTAAAGTGAAAATAGCCACAAAATGAAGCTGAGCCCAAGGAGAAAACACTAGAATGTAGCCCAAATATGGCAGGAAAATTAACAAATTGGTTGGGAGCAGTGGTTGATCTCAGCTTCTGCCATTTACATTTCTGCTGGATGTTTGCAGTAAGCTGATAGGCAGAATTACTTGCTTCATAGATCACAGACAGTGTTCCAGCAGAATATGTGTGTAGAAGAATAGCAGATTTATTAGCATGTTCAAAATAACTCGGTCTGTATCTGAAATCAGAGCAACCTGAAGATGCCAGTTACAGAACAAAACTGAGATGCAAAGTAATGTGGATGGTTAATCATCAGATGTCAGATTCATGTTCATCACAGTACACATTTGAGAACAAAAATTGCTTGACAAAGAAATAGCAGGGAAAACAAGGAAAGATTGTACATTTTTTGTTAGCCGAGTTGGATCAAGCTATGAAGTGTTACTTTGCAATGTTGTAGTCGGTGTCCACCATCAAATGTGAATGGACTTTGTTTCTAAGCCTTCTTCAAAGATGATAACTTATTACAGAGAGGCTGACAGCTCCATTATTTTGTACCAGGACTTTGGATGTACAGTGTTCAACAAAATCAAAAGATGTAAGACTCAAATTGCTCTAAGAAGAAGTTTTGAAATAAATCAATCTCAGATTTAGGGTTGTGTGTGAAGATTTGGGTATTATTTGCAGGAACTGTATATTCTGTGTTCAGTATAATTTGTTCCATGAGTCAAAACCTGAATATAGCAAGTAAATTCTTTATCACTGTGGTGTTTACTTTTTAGGAGGAGGAAGTTATTTTGAATGAAATAAGGCCCTGTCAGAATTTGGCTCTAATGAAGCTGACTGTACATTTATAACCACTTGTAATATCATAGTACCCTGTACTAGATGCTAGGTTTGATTATTTTTTTTTTCCATAGAATTTTGAGACTTCTGGAGGATCATCACTTAATCTATATTATTTTAATTTTATTTTAATATTAGAAGATGTGCTCACACATTCCTCAAAACGTTGACCTCTTCTCAGAGTCCACTGCCCAGCAATTTCCAATTTATCTTAAACTGTGGTCTTTATGATGGGACACTTGGTCAGGATTTAAAAAAAAAATTCTGAAAGCGAATCTGAGACAAACATCCCAGATTAGAACATGTGCTTTCTACCAGTCCATAAAAATTGGTCTAAAATTATAATGGGAAAATAAAGTCCTCTACTTTCAAAAGAACTCTAGGCAATTGGTAGGGAATTGATGATCCTAATTCAGGGAATAAGGACACAGATATTACTATTGTCTGTCACAAACATAACAGGGTAGCTACTTTTATGACAAATGTTTTTTATTTCTTAAGTTATAGATCTGTTAAACTGATAAATAAAAACACTTGAACTGGATTTTTGTCTCTCCTCCCCCAAGAGCATTAAATCTTCACTTTTTTAGCTAAAGTATGAGTAGTCTGTTAATGTACAACTATAATTAATTTAACCTTGTATTGCGAGTACTTAACTGTTTGGAAGTTCTTTGCTTTTAAGCCAACAGACACCCAACAAATGAGACAGAGGGACTTCCTGACGCTGTATATGGTGGTACTGAGTCTACTCAGTATTTTTAAGTGTATTTTTGCAGTGTAGGATTTGTGAGTCACTACGCAGTTCTCTGGCAGTGGTGAAAGCTCTTCAGACTATTTCCAAGATTCTTAAATTGATTACTTGAGCAAAAGCTTCCACCAGAATTTATGCTCTTGATTTTTTAAAATGTGGTATCTGTTTAAAGCTGCTTGAATAGCTCTACTCAAAAATCTTTGCAAGCACAGACAAATCCTTGAGCACTAGTCATCTTATGATTTCTCGGTGCTCTGATACTTCTTAGCAGTACTACATAAAGGGCAGAAACTAATGGGGAAATTGTCCTGTTTAGGAGCTTCCTACCTATCTCTATCTCATTCTAAAGGAAGATAAAATTTATGATTTATATGTTATCTGACATCCAAAATGTCACATCACCCAAATGTCATTAAATGTGGAAAGGTACATTGGCCATTTTCTAGGTAAGGGTCTCTGCTCTTCTATTTAATTTGTTAGAATTTCCTATTCTAATGAAATCCACGATAGCATTTGTGAAAGTAGACAAGGCAATGATACGCCACATAGTGGTACTCATATCTTTTTCCTGTGGCTGCCATCACACCAGCTGCTTAGGGACAATTTCTTTTGAATTTCTTTATTTCTAAAAGAATACATATATAACACAGTTATGTGCACATTGTAAATATATACGTATATATAAAGCCTCTTTTCTTTTTGCTCTTGCTCCATCCCATCAAAAGATGATGAGACACATTGGAGCTGTATAACCCAGACAGCTTGTAATGACAAATACCAAAACTGTTGAAGCCCTTCCTTATTTCGATGGATGCAGCCTGAGTTTGGCACTGTAAATTGTTGTCCCCATCCAGTAGAGCTCAGATGATTCTCACCATTCTCTTCAACTGAACTCTTTGAAGGTTCAAACTGTGCATGAATACGATATCTTATTTACTTATTTGCCTGACTAGAAAATAGCTGTGCTATAAAATGAAAACTCTGAATCTTTTTAAAGTGAAAACTCTGAATCTTTAGTCTGCAGACTATCAGACATGTAATGATAAATGGAATTCAGGTTAAATGATAACACAGAGCTGAAACTATCTGATGCAAACTGAAATTCTCTGTGATTGGTACAGATATTCCCATTATATCTGATTGCCAAATAATAGAGTGCCTTTCAAAACTGGGTGACTTAATTCCTAGACTTCATAAAATTTGACATCTTTGTATTGATGTGTTGCAGGTTAACCAAAGATCTGATCTCTTTGAAGTCAATAGAAGACTTAGCACTGATTCTAGTAAGCTATTTACTAGACTCCAAAAACCTGCAGTTTTTGGAGAATATATTTCTCTGGATAAACCTAGAGACAAGAGAGCTAAAGACAGGGAACAGTCAAGTTCCTCGACATTTGACTGTCAATAGTGTGATAAGATTTAGCCTTCAGCAGACAAAGGACACAGCTGAGCTGGAGACTTAGAATCATAAAATAGTTTAGGTTGGAAAATAACTTTAAGATCATCGAGTCCAACTTAAACCTAACACTGCCAAGTCCACCACTGAACCATGTCCCTACGTGCCATATCTACGAGTCTCTTAAATACCTCTAGGGATGAGGACTTTATTGCTTCCATGGACAGCCTGTTCCAGTGTTTGACAACCCTTTTGGTGAAGAAATTGTTCCTAATATCTAATCTAATCCTCCCCTGGTGCAACTTGAGACCATTTCCTCTTGTCCTATCACTTGTTACTTGGGAGAAGAGACCAACCCCCACTTTGCTGTAGTCTCCTTTCAAGTAGTTGTAGAGAGCAATAAGGTCTCCCCTCAGCCTCCTTTNAAGTTTTTGGGCCTGGCCATCCAGCCACTATTTTTACCCAGTGAAGAGCACACTTGTCCAAGCCATAAGCAGCCAGTTTCTCCAGGAGAATGCTGTGGGAAACGGTGTCAAAGGCTTTACTAAAGTTAGGTAAACACCATCCACAGCCTTTCCCTCGTCCACTAAGCAGGTCACCTTGTCATAGAACTTAATACAGCAACTCTTTTGAAGACAGTAGGAAAGCAGCAGTGTGATGACTTGGAATTTTAGCGCATTACTGCAGTGCTGCATTACTTATGAAGACATTTGTTTGCCTGTTGGAACTTATAATGTTTGTGCTAACTCTCTTTTCTAAATGCTATCTTAATGGTTTTCATATTAGCAACACTGGGCAGATGAGACAGTCTAAATTTCTTCCTGAAAGGACCATTATGTTGCCTGCTGCAAAGGCACAGTGATTTCTAGGCAGCCTGAACTGGTGCAATTCAGTCAACCAAAAATAACAGTACGACTGCATTGAGCTGGGCATTAGGAAACTTAAATAGCTTTTTCAGCTTTGGTGTTTGCATTAGGTCTGGAGAGTCGTCAGGTATTGACATATTCCTGCTTGTACTAGATGAAAGGCATACCTCCTTAGCTGTCTTTTATCTCTCTTTTCTCTCTTTTTTTTCTCTCATCCCCCACCCCCCTTGTTTTCTCTTCTTCTCCCTCTACCCCTTGTCCTCTCCCTCTCCTCTCCTCTCTCAAAACCAGCTGGATTTATATTATTGCTGAACCAAGCTAGGTTCCTACTCTGTTCCATTGTGGAGGCATCAGCCATGCATTCCTGCTGTGCATGGAAAGAGCAATAAATAAAAGGCATTTGGCTGGATAATGATGTTCAGTTAGATTTGGTGTAAACTGACATTATTCTTTAACTTATACCGAGATAACCAAGTTGAAGAACTGACCTACTGTTTGTTGATACTAAAACACACTGTTAAAGCCTTCATCTATATTGTCTGTTAAATGAATAAAAAACTTTTTCACTTTAGATTTAGTGTGGGAAGGGAGTCATTTTAGAGTAGGAACTGGATTTTATTAACATTGGTAAACTCTAAGATACCACAGCAAAAGGTGCAAACCATCCTTTATTAAGAGCTTAGTGGTAATTTGCGCTCTCAGGATAAATTATGCTTGCTTAACTTCCAGGTTGATCTCTACAACACCTCCTGATAAACAATTTTTTGAGATTTATTACTTCTCATATGTTCAGTAGCCCAAACAAATATGGGTTGCAAAGAAATATGAGGGTACCAGAGTTCATTCCATTTGCACATTTATGGCTGTCGTTGCCTTTGATCAATTAATCAGCGTAATAAGAATCTGACAAGGTAGTTTATTGAATAGGGTTGAGCTGAAAAGTCAGGGAAGTTGCAAGTCCACTGAAACTTGTTTGATAAAAATCAATCAATTCAGAGAACATATTTTTGCAATTATATATCTCCTATGGCATAATGAAGTTAAAAAGCATTACCAAATATTGGGATCATCCATGCTTTCATTGAGACTTGAAACTCGTGTGCAACAGTTGACAAGACTTAACTACAAGGAATGATGAAGCTGCGTGAAATCAGTCATAAATCGTGTAACAGAACAAGGGAAGGAACACTTGTGCACGGCTGTGAAGCGCTGAATGGCTTCCTGTTCAAGTGCTGTTGGGAATACAACAGCACTAAGAGTTTTTCAAAACATTGATCTATCTGCCCATGTCTTACAAGCAATTGTTTTTCAGTAGTTAGGGTTTCGGTGCAAGTGACACGTTTTCAATAGCATCTTAATAGAAACAAATTCTTGTAATATAATGCTAAATTATTCTGTTCGTTTGAAATAAAACTGTTACGCACCACGGCTTTTATTTTTGGTTGAAAAATACATGTTAAATCTTTATGCCTTTGCGTTCTATAGCCATCAGGAAGTTCTTTTTCAACCAAGCAACTCAGTGCTCCCAGTTTTCCAGTAATGACTTTGGTACTGGCAGGAAGATCTGAATTCTCACCTCGTTTCAGGATCTCATATAAGAAAGGTCTTGTGGGTTACTTCAGAATTCTTTCAGGTTGCTTTGAATGCCATGGCTTATTTTTTCAAGCTGTTTTGTGCTTTGTACAAAAAAAGTTAATTATAGACAGGCTTGTATTTGGTAGAAACAAGGAGCCAAACTTCTGAATTCATTTAAAACTGTTGATGGTTGATGTTAATGTATGATAGTTGATGTATGTATCGATGTTTATTCCAGTGAAACTGCTTGGATGAAAATGACTTGTGCTGGCTGGAGGGGCCTTTCAGGATTCTGGTCCAGAAATACAATCTTATTGTTTCTAGGAAGAACTGTCCTGCCCAACCTGCCAAAACCCTTACAGCAATTCCCAACCAGTTAGCCAGAAATTGCTCTTTTGAGCATCTTCGGCCCACCTGTAAAACAGGTGTCTGAACACAGGGTATGGATACCCAGCCTCTCTGTACTACACTAGATTTTGAGTGAAACTGGTTGCTAAAGGTAACCCATATCTTCAAGAAATACAACATAAGAATCATTATAATGCTCTAGGCTGCTCTCAGAGGCAGTGGACCCATCAGTGGGAATGATAATTGAGAATGGTGTGAGGGGGGATCTGACAAATGCTAAGTAACTCTGTAAAACTAACTTAGCAAAGTAGAGAATCATATTGCTTGATCCTACACATAAGATATTGCCACTGACTTGAATTACAAAGAGTTACTATTTACATTCTCCACTCTTTTCAAACATAAACTTGTCACTCCTTTTCTTTTTTACAAATAATTGGCTTAATTTCCTATTAGAACATCCAAAAAAAAGCTCCCACATCTTCCATTTGTTGTTTTGGGATTTTGGGGGGGGGTGTAGGGGAGGTTGCCAAACATCATCAAGAATTATCAGTATGAATATTTTTTTTCTATTTAAAATTGCTTCATAGAAACTGAAGTGATAATTAGGATGGTTTGCAGATGTTTGGTATCAGATTCATAGCGAGATAAATTGTATTTTATAAATTTGCATTTTTTTTTTATGTTCCTTATTTATTACATGCTACTAATTATTGCTATGCAGGATTACTTTTGACTTGGACCAGGGGAATTTTTTATCAGATATGGAATTATTTCACTAAGGTTATCTGTAACAGAAATGTAAGCAGTGGGAATTTTTGTCTCTGATCTGTTAGGCTTTTGGTGCATGTGAGGTGTTCATTGAAGGAATTGATATCTTATTCTACTAAAACCAAGCAGTAAAGTAGAACTTTTCCCATTAGTACTACTACTCCAACTTCAACTTTCTGCAAATGCTTTGGATTCAAAAACGTTGAATCATATATGTATTATATATGATTGCATATGTTCTTTAATCATAAATATTTGATATATGTACTTAACTCACTGAAGCTACTGTCATAAATTTCTTCTACTGAACCTGTGTAAGAATCAGGCCCAGGCGTATGTGATGAAAGATTAAAGTAAAATCAGAATCTGTTGTTCATCATCTCTTAGCTAAAATGTTTCTCAGTTTGAAAGTTATCTTGAAGTGTAATGCAAATGGAAAGAGGTGCTTATTTATTTTACTGAAGGAATTTTACACTTGTGGTTTGTGATAAACAGCATAACTACTGAAGTTGATTAGGCACTGTGTGATATTTTTCTCAATTTTCAGGGAAACATTAGTTACATTTGCATCTCGTTGTTAAATGAGATAGGAAAGAAGTTCTATGAATTTATTTTCATGACATCATGGCAGAGTTAAGATTCTTTAAATAGCAAGGCATCCTATTAGACATGCATGATTTTGAAATTAATTATATGCATTTTAATGAGGGGGAAATACTTTACTGTCATTGCACTACTGTTCTGTTACTGGATGTGTGCATAATCAGCTTTTTAATTTCTGCTTTCCACAGCAAGCAATCACAAGAGCTTACAGCGCACACACTGCTGTAGGAACTCATACCTTCATTTGTACTGAAAGAAGGCTAGACTGACCCGCCAGTATGAACTAATTGGAGCAATGTTATTTAAGTAAAAGGAGAAATCTGTGAAACTTGGTTTCAAGTAGACTGCCAAATGGTTTTAAATAAGTGACTTACTGAGCTCTGCTTTTTAGCACATTTTTTTGTCAGGGCAAGGTGTCTGGTAACGCTATACCTTGAAGAGTCCAGTCTACATTAAGGAGGTGTTAGGAATAGTATTAAAGCTCTAAGTCTAATAAGTGGGGCTGTAATTTCATCATAAACGATGAAAGGCATGGTCGACACCATTTTCCTGGTGTTTGAGGAACACAATGTAGTTAGTGAATAAAATGAATTCATTGTAAAGAAAATATTACACATACACTATAATTCAGACTGAAAAGCTCTATTTACTCAATTGGAGGCAAGCTTTTCATAAAACAGATGAATAATTTATGTTACTCTCTTTCTGCTAGCTGTTTATATGCCTTCTAGTACCCCATAGTCGTTCTCAGACAACTATTTACAGTTTGATACTGAAAGAGAGTAAATTCCTCATTGAAGGCCACACAGAAAGACTAACAAAGCCAGAAATTAAATCAAGATCTGTAATAATTGTCTAGTTTCATATTTATTTAACACAATTTCCTAGCACTTCAGTTAGGACTCTCTGGTTGGGCAATAGCCAAAGTCATGCCAGCTTTCCCAGCACGACGAGATACCTATGTTTTATTGTTACTGTTAACAGTTAATGTTTCTTCAGCGATGACAAGCTGCAGTCAGAGCCAAAGAAGATCTTAAACTAGACTGTATCATAAACTCTCATGTTTTTCACAATATCTTGGTTCTTTACAAGGTCTGATTAAATGTTATTTGATGTAGTTTTAAAATCAAAAGTTACATTTTGTCATGCATTCTTTCCCAGTGAATTTTTCAATGGACTTTGAATAACTTAAGATACTTTTCCATACAGTGGAGAAATACATTCTCTGAAGAGTTGTATTTGCCTTCTCCCCTCCCAATTCCAGAGAAAAGTATGAACTGAAACATGGAGGAAAACGAATAGCAAGTAAAATTCAAATGACTGTTGCTTTTTCTCACATTGCAATTATTTTATGCTGGAGTGGAAAGACAAAAGAACAGTTCCCTCCTCCATTTTTGTCATCGTTGAGATCTAGCGGTGGCAATACAGGCACACTAGGTATTCTTTATACATTTGGGAAGATCTGAGCATATATTTTAGGTTGTAAAATCCTATTGAAAAAGCATTTCTCTGTGCTGAATCCTGTTTAAAAATAAACCCAAAACCTAGCAATTTTTTTCTTAGCCACTCTGTTCATCTTAGGTACATGAAGCTAGCAAAAAAGAATGGATGACATTTGTGGATATTTTCACATCTGCTCTCATTTCAAAGAAACAAATAGTAAGTTCTAGGGCATGCATTACTCCCCTGGAAATCAGTTGTGTTTCCAGTATACCTTTCACAGCTGTTTGACCTTGCTGCTTTCCTGCACATAAAAGCCGTATTTGCTATTGAACAGCTAGCTCTACGAGAAACAATCCATCAATTTTACAGATGCTACAAACACTTCAATTCACTACAAAGTTAACAGTATCACAGTAAATCTCACATTACCGGTTCTATTTTCAAATAATTGACTTAGGAACAAGTATTATTTGGCCCAGTCTATGCCGTATCAGGCTGAGTAACTCGTCAGCACACAGCTTAGGGAAAAGGAGTGCTCCAGCGGATACCGAAGCAAGCTGTAATCCGTAGCCAGCCACCATTTCCCATCTGAGGTGGGGAATTTTAGCTGAGTCACAGAAGAATGAAAAGCTTCATGGTAACTACTTCAGTCCTTGTGCCCACGTTTGCCAATGTAAAAATAAAAGAATAATTTCTTCAAGCATGGATACTATACCCTGGCTTTCATCTCTCTTGAGTGCCTACCTAGAGGATTGAGTCACGTTTCTTCTGCCTCAGTGAAGATGTGATTTTTTCTTTTTTTTTTTTTTTTTTTTTTTTTTTTACATTGGAAAAATTTCCAAACGACAGGGGGGAAAANGGAAAAAGTTCCAGAACTGCAGGTGAGAATACCCACACCAAGAAAAGCTGTACTTTAATTAAAAAAATCACAATGTTTCTTGGAACATGGAATTTCCTAGCTGTGCAAAAACATTATATCCAGGTAGGCAAATAACATGCTTGTCCTAATGCTGGCAGAAATGGAGTACAATTCACAGCTTTGCAATATATTTTTAAAGACACAATACTTTCTTAAAGGAGTTTCTGAATCTGCTGTTTAGAATGGATAGCAACCTTGGTTTAGATTGTGTGTAAGAGCAGTGCACAATTTCTTTCTATTCAGTTTTCACAATACAAGTCAAACTTAATACATAGGATATCTATAAATCTATTTATATGCTGCTTATGAGTATAAACCAAAGATTATTTATGCAGTCATTTGTAATAAGTACAGCAGAAAATAGTAACTAGAAAAAAATCAGGTTTATTTTTTGTGTTGTAATCTAGAATTTTAATCCAATTTTGTGGTGAAAGTTGCTACTTCAAGTCATTTTGCCATACTTTCATATGCTTGAAAGTTAAAGTAGAAACACAAGCTAGACTAATTTGATCTGTTGTGCCATATCTTTGACTACCATAAATTAAATCTAGATATCTCAGTTTAAAAAATGCTTGCTTTTGTTAGTCAAAATGTCCTTTTCCCTTGTCATAGCTTTCATGTTTCACTGGTTTAACAATATTGAGTTTATTTACTTATAAAATATTGACTTTATTTTTTATTCTTAATCGTTACTGAAATTAACTTGAAGTCAAGAACAAGGGATTCCATACTTTGCCCTGGCCTAGAAAATGTACATGAATCAAGATATATTTCTTTTCTTCTTCACATCCCTGTCACATATAGATTAAGCATATTTTTAGATCCATATTATTTTGTATTCATGGCTAAATCATTTGGAAATCTTCCTGTTTGAGGTTAGGGGTAAATTGTTGTATAATCATTAAGTTGCTTAAAATTTAGACTAAATTTGAAGATCTCTCTGCATATCAATTTAATTACTTTTCAGAGATTAAAGATACTAGGTTTTAATTATGTCTTTCCAGGGGTAGACAGGAAAATGTTAGAGTATTTTCTGTCATCTATGAAATTATTAAGGTGCTAAGAAAAAGGCACTAAATTTGAGTCTGCTCAGGAATGTGCACTAATGCAGGTAAATTGTGTAACATTTGGGTGGACTTACGGATAATTGTTTTGTGTTTGTGTGGATTAGAAACAATTGGACCTGCAGTTTAGATGCTATCTCAGAGCATAAACAGCTCTGATCCCAGAATTAGAATTGGCAATCCTACATGTACTAGGTATCAAAACCAGGCTTTGCTAGTCCCATAAACATCCTATGAAGAAACCATGTTGCAAACCTTCCCAGATTTCCAAAGTAAGGTGCAATGTATATTCAGTTACCTTGATCTAGGGTGTCGTGGTTTAACCCCAGCTGGCAACTGAGCACCACACAGGCACTCACTCACACCCCACCCCAACAGGAAAAAGAAAAAAAGAATATTTATGAAGCAAGTGATGCACGATG
>VZTL01078518.1:0-20614 GCA_013400535.1 Scopus umbretta
TACTTTGTCTAATGCAGCCCAGGTTGTCATTAGCCACCTTTGCTGCAAGGGCACATTGCTGGCTCATGTTCAACTTGCTGTCCACTAGGACCCCCAGGTCCTCTTCTGCAAAGCTGCATAGATTGTTATTCATCGAGCATCTGTTTTCTAGATTTCTTTTTTTACTGGCAGGGGGTGGAGGGGAACTGTTAAAGAAAAATACTTTTTTCCAAGAATTCATATAAAAAGGGACAGAAAAAAAACCAACCCAAAACCAGTTGGTATGAGAATGAATGCAAAAAAAGGCTCACTCATTGAAGTCAGAGGCTGTTAAAATGATATCTACCACTTGGTGCAACAGTGTGTGCCCAAGCAGCTGCACCTACGCAGGGTTCTGTGTTCAGGAACAACTGGGTATTACTACATTCTGACAACTGACAAGGTCATAAAATATTGGAACATCTTTACCATTAAATCATCCCTTTTGCAAATGCAATCCACCTTCTTTTATAAACTAAAACTGAAAGCATTACTGGAAACAAAGAAGATGCTGAATGGCTTCTCTGTTGTTCCCTCTCTTTGCTTGATGAATTAGCACAAGTGCAACCTACAGTTCTCAACTGGAGCTATAGGAGGACAGATCCTATCATTCAGTCTGAAATGCTGTTAGATTTTTCTGTTCAGCGGTTAAGCAGCTGCATAAAGAATATCCTTTGAAGGTTTCTGTCTTGTTTCTGAATGATTAGATATTTATCTCTTGCTAACTCTGGATGAGTGTGTTCTTTTTTGAATAGAGATTACTTATATTCCATTATCAGAGGCATCATTAAAGGTAGATATGGACAGAGATATCCAACAATTATAATATTTATTATAGATATTAGGGAATGACATTTACACATTAATAAGATTCCTTTGAAATTCTCTCACTAACTCTTTTCCCTATCTACCCAATAAAAATGGGAATCAGTTTGACATCCTTTGAAAGCAGACACTAAACAAGTGAAAAATCATCACATTTATTAGGTCACTGCTTCAAGGCTAACTGTTTCCTAGTATACTGATGCCACTTGTCCGGAGTACTGGAAATTCTCAAATGAAATTGCATTACAGCTCTCAATTTAAAAAATAAATAATTCAAATTCTTATGACTGCTACATTTGTTAAGAAAAACTTTTAGTTATTCTTATTTTACACTTACTTTCCTATGAAGAAACAACAATTCAGAAATCAGCCTTCCCTAGCAGAAGCAGAATTAGAGTGAGGATCTCTCAAGTAGTATGACATCCCACAGATGAATATAAGAGTATTGCTGCGTGCAGACTGAACTAGAACTCAAAAGAATGTAACAAGTTTCTGCAGAAAATTTAGTCTTTGGCAATGCTTAACCTGCTAACAAAGCAGAACTTTAGAAATGTGCAAGAACTTGATTAATTTTTTCCAGAGCAAGTCCTGAATTCCCAAATAAGGAATTTACATGCTGAAAAGAGAGCAGGATATGAAGAAAAGATCAATAAACAAAAAAATATAATACAATTTGGATGTGTCTTTCATCCGAGGACCATAAAGCACGCGGAAAATTTATCTATTAAGTATTTTTGGCTGTGTTCATATGAACAGCTCTACCACAAAATAGGTTCCAAAGTTGCCTCAGTGTGATCTCTATCAACATAATAAATATTTTTAGTTTGTTCTAATTTTGAGCTCTAAAATATGAACCTGATCTGCTTCAGGCTGTTGCTGAAGATCAGAGTCATGGAAGCTTAGGAAACAGAAAACAGAACTCAAATTGTATTCATATTATATTCATATCAACAGCATCCCTGAAGCCAAATACAGGCAAGCAAACACTTCCACACACCCCAGCTACCTATTCTGCCCAGCGTTGAAAGTGTTAGTTCTCAGTCCAGCCTCCACGGCTTCTTTCCAGCCTGCCTGTTTGCCCTTAAATGTACTAAAAGCCATCTTTATGTCCACACATTCAAAGGAAAGCATAGAAATGCAAGCTTTATCCAGCATCAAAGCACTCTCTCAGTAGGCAAAGCCATAAAATCCCTTTTGCCAAAGGGACAGCGTGTCACTATTTCTTCTCACACCAACACCAAGAGGAACTGTTGCCCTGTGGAGCACCTCCTGCAAATGCAATACATGTATCTTGCACGTTGTCCATGGTCTCCAAGACTGTAAGCATAAAAATAATCAACTTCAGAGAGAAGAAAACAGAGCTTAGTGAGCCATTTGAGGTAAATGATACTCAAGGATCCCTTCTATTGTGGTTTAACCTGGCAGGCAGCTAAACACCACGCAGCCATTCACTCACTCTCCCCCTCCCCAGTGGGATGGGGTAGAGAATCGGAAAAAAAAGTACAGTTCGTGGGTTGAGATAAAGGCAGTTTAATAGGATAGAAAAGGAAGGAATAATAATAATAATATACAAAACATGTGATGCACAATGCAATTGTGCTCCCCACCCACTGACCAATCCCCAGCCAGTCCCTAAGCAGCAATCACTGCCCCATGGCCAACTCCCCCCAGTTTCTATACTAAGCATGACGCCATATGGTATGGAATAGCCCTTTGGGCAGTTTGGGTCAGCTGTCCTGGCTGTGCCCCCTCCCAGCTTCTTGTGCACCTGGCAGAGCATGGGAAACTGAAAAGTCCTTGCCTAGTACAAACACTACCTAACAACTAAACCATCAGTGTGTTATCATTATTCTCATACTGAATCCAAAATACAGCACTGTACCAGCTACTAGGAAGAAAGTGAATTCTATCCCAGCTGAAATCAGGACACCTGGGAACTAATTTCTTGAAGCAGCTAGGACAGCCAGAGGGGCACACTTTTTGTTGCAAGGCTCTCAAAGCACAACTGAGTTAAGACTCCATGTTAGACTGAGTAATCCCCTTCTTCTGCAGCAAACCCCCCCAAAATTCATCATTTTTCCCCTGATCTTCTTGACCTAATGTAAAAAACCAACAGCTATGCACCTTCACTCCTCTCAATGACAGGTTTTCATCTCCAGTGTCTGGCCCCAAGCAGAACATGACGCATCCGAGAATTCAGCAGAACCTTGAGTTTCAAATACATTAAACCATACTACTCTCTGTCTCATATTGTTATCAGCCACCAAGGTAAATAACTCTGAGGTGAAAAATGAAAATGTTACAGAGGCTTCAGCTGCCCCAACAAACAGAGAGGTATGAGGATAAGGCACAGACAGATGCCAGACACCGTAACTAAATATTTTAATTTCATTTAGTTTTCAAGCTTGCTGCTGCCTCTCATCCTCAGAAGCATGAATCACCAAGAATATCCAGACATGAAAACCCAAAGTCATGTGAACAGTGGCAATATGAATGTATGAAAGCATTTCTGCACAGACAGTTTTGTATAATTTTACTTAATTCAAGCGTGCCTGTGTAAGCTATTTTAGTTTACAAAAAATAAGATTTGCTTTGTGCATTTTAATTCACATCTCAAATGTAAAAGGTAAACTGAACAAGTCTAAATACTTTTCAGATAATTGAAAGTCACTGGCTCTTTTCACTTGGCCCAATCTTTATATGTCAGTGTCTTTGTACGGTGCCTTTCAGCATAGATATGTGAGAGACAATAGCAGAGATCTCTCATAAATTGTTTCTTGTGGTGGTCTCACAGAAAAGTCCACTTCATTTGTCAAAAATGCAGAATCTCTACTTTGGCTTGTGTGGCTGCTTCCTCCTGTAGCAGGACATAGATTCCAGTTGGGCTGGTGCTGCCAGCTTAATCATCTGCTGTTCCTTGTGACCTAGCTTCACCCCCAAAGTTCCCAACTATCTAAATATAGGAATAGGAATAGCTGTATAACACAGTTTAGTTCAGTTTATAAATACACTATGGCTCAAAACCCTGCCATCAGTTTGTATAATCAGTAGATAATTGAATGAATATATAAACTCTTTCTGAATAGAAAATTTAACCTATGTTGTCTTCTATGTACCACATTTTCTTTTTTATATTTTTATTTCTGCAATCTATTTCAGTCACAATTTTTTTCTTCAGATTGGGAAAGAACAAAATGAACCTATAAATTCATGTATGTATTAAACATTTTGTTACATTTTTCATGGATGAATTCATATCTATATGCAAGTATTTTAATATTCAGAACAATTTGGGTTAGACAGTTATTTTCTTGCCATTTGTTCAGAACCATGACTTCTGCTTACACTGTTGTTGTCTTTGTCAGAGGCAGCTGAATCCAGTAACCGGACAGATGAGAAGATGCTGCAGCTCTGTGCACCAGGTTCAGCCACCTGGATGGATAAGCACACATGCCTACACACACACACACGTGGCCAGTCACACAGGCAGACACCAACACAGATGCACAGTGCTCACAGAAATATGAACTGCAGAACTGGCCCAAGCCAGCTCCCCTCCAGCTGATCAAGTTGAAGTCAGCTAGAGCAATACGTACGTACACATGTATACAACATGGGTGCCTCCAGCTGCTGGCCTTCAGCACTCAGCCCAGGAGCTGGCCACATGTCCACCACTCTTCCCAGCTGCTGGCACTGGCACATGAAGTTTGCAGCCCCCACCAGCTGCTGGAGCTCAGACATCTTATCCTACTCACCAGCCAGGCCAGCTTGAAGTTCACTAGCATGCACCAAGACCTGCTTAGCATAGACAATATAGTCACATAGAAAATATAAATGCCCTTTAATGAGAAGATGGGACAGACTACAGGGCTCAGACAAGAGTATTCACCATCAGCCTATTTACACTGGACAGCCTTTCGTCTCCTTTTCCCCCTATCCCTTTGCCTTTTACCCTCTACTCCATCTATTTCCCACACTTGTTCTCAATATACCTTAGTCTCTTTCCAACCTATGGTCCTTCCCCTAAACATCCCAAAATAATTTCCATGCATTCCCAGAATCCCATCAAAACATTGTTCAGCAGTATTTTTTACAGAAACAAAAAATGGTTTTCCTCCCTGCATCCCATGGTAAGTCCCATACGCCCTTCAGCCTGAAGGCCTTTCCAGGAGGGAGCCTCTCCAAGTGATTTTTCTGTGTGGTTTTCCACTCGCAGATCATAGGGGTTTCTTACCCATCACAGCTCTTTTGGCCCTCATTGTGCCTTTGTGTTTTTCATGATCATCTTTAGGCACTAAACAGTCTCACTAAGTTGATACTATGTGTACGACAGCAGATGAGGTATCAGTAGAGTTATGTTAAAACTGAAGACTGCCAAGCAGTTCTCAGGGATGAGACAGGGTGACATTCTTCACAGGCCACAGATATCTTCCAGGTCTCTTTTGTTTTCCCAGCTGGGTCTTTCCCTGCCTCTATTTCTGACTGGTCTCTTCTGCTTGCTTGGTCACTCTCCTGAACAAAACTTCCATCAGGTTTCTCCCTAAGACTATTTTTCTATAAAGTGTTCACTGTCCCTTCTGTGCTATTTTATCTAAAGACTTTCAAATCATGGCATCTTGTGGTAAAAGTAGTCACAGTATCTGAGTGTGATCATAACTATTTTTGAATGCATCATATTCTGGTAATCCTGACATCTAATAATTTTCTGAAACTTTCCAAAATCTAAAGCAAATGCACACAAAATTTCTAATCAGTTTCTGCATCTTCCTAGAAAACCTGAAATACAACTTTTGTTTTCTTAATGTTCAGTTTCACAGTATTTCTTCTACATTATTTTTCTCTGAAAGTTATGATTTTCTTTTTACCTACCATTTTTACACCCACTCCAATCTATTTCAAAAATATATTTGTTTATACTATAAATCTCATTATAAATATGTAGATAATGTATAAATATGGCTTCCTTAAGACCTAAATATTCTCAAAACATTTATTTTTTAGTGGCCAAGAAAATAACAGAATTATTTATCTTATAAGCTAAGCAGTTTTGGAGCTACTCCAAACAATCCAAATATAAAATAGTAGCAAAAATGCCAGGATATCCATTTCAGGATAGCATAATTATAAATCTCACCCCCAAAAAATGTACTCTGAGGAGAGAGAGAGAGAACATATAAAGAAAATCAGAAAAATCTGTTTCTTTCTGAGCAACTTAGGGATTGTTTGTTTTTTAACAAGGCTTGTTATGGGAAATCTTCCATTGTAATTATGGATCAGCAACTGCTACTCCATAATACTGAAGCTTTCTGTATAATTTCTCTCTCTTTCCACTTTTTTTTGAGGAGAAAAATAACTCATAAATATTTCAATTTCCAATTACTGAAAGATGAAGAGCAACACTGAAATGCTGAAATCTTGAATAAAAACACAAATTGTAGTACACCAAAGAAAATATGCAAGGAAAGGGTTTTGTTGCACTGTGCAACACAAATATTTTGAGGTACATGATTTTGAAGCCCGCATATTCTGCTTCTTCTGCTGGTTGAAATTTATGAGAGACTCTTACTACTACTGAGACCAATAGTGGTCCTACAGTCTTCAATCTACAGAGGAATTTTTTTCCTGTTTACATGTATGCATTGCTGTTAGAGAAAAGAATATCATATGTTATTGTAAAATGTGTTGATAACAGAATATTTGGCCCTTAGGAATTTATTTGCACCTTCTTTAAGGAACCACATAACACTACAGACTTTTTTGTTGTTATATTAAATAATTTTTGAAATATCTAACTTTTGAATCTCAGTCATTACAAAATATCAATTACTGTAGTACAGCTATTGATCAAAGGCATAAATATATGCATATTGTAGTGTAAATTGCCTCAGAAATTAAGGACATGCTATCAAAAGTGGAACAATAAATGGAAGTTTTCTACATTTTCTGTATGTTTTATTCAAGGAATAAATAAGCTCATTCCTCATAACACAATCAAAACATCTGAAACATGGCAGCTTTATGTAAGAAGGCCAGAACTCAAAAATATGTTCAAATATATTGCAGCATAAAAGGAAACATCAATTTTAATGTATGATAGCTCTGATAAACATCAGTATTACCCCAAGAGCCCCTTAGCATGACAGCAACCCAGACTATTATTATGAAAATAGTTATAAAACCAAAGTTGTTTTCACACAATAAAAAATACTCATAGGAAAACACTTTGAGAATAGCTTTCCTGGTTTCATATGTGTTTTTTAGTTTCTACAGCTATTTTGCAATGAGCGTTAATGATATTACTCTTTCAGAGTAAACATGAGAAACTGCAAAAACCATAATAAACCAAAACAAAACTGCACCTATAAGTACTATTAGTACATGAGTATTTATTATAGCATGATGGAGGTCCCGTAGAAATAGAAGATTTCATTATTCCTTATTCCTGCAGCTTGTCATTGCAGACCACTCAGCTAAACCAAACTACTAGGATGACTTAATTCCACAAATTGTGGGTTTTGGAAGGTGTTCATTCAGAGCATCATCATACACAATTAATCAAACAAGATGTATATTTGAAGAAAAAGCCATATCCTGTGGTTATACTTTGATTAGAAATAGTTGAGGCTATCTCAGCTGCCAGTATTTATAACCTAGACCCAGAAAGCTCTTGAATTTCAGGGGACTGTCCCTCCTTTTAAAATTAATTTTAAGCTATCTGTTCCAGAGAAGCAAGGCTGAACCCAAAAAGTAAGTCTTGTTTGGGTAGATTTTACTTATTTGAGCAGATTTTGTCAATTTTGGTGCAAGCTAGTACAGCTTCATAGCAGGAGTTCTGAATCTCCCTGCAGAGAACAGAATTGATTTTTTTATTTATTTATTTTTTTTTTTTGTGGGAAAAGCTGTGTAACAGAGTTCTGTTTCCCGTATCAGTTCAGTGACAGTTCATCATTACTTTGTGACTGAAGGCTGCACTGAATACTCAGCAGAACTGAGTTTATTCTGTTGACAAAGCAGAATTTTGCTGCAATCTGCTGAAATGCCTAACTAGAGGATGGATAGTCCACCTCTTCCAGCACACAGGTTATTCTCAGACAGCTTCCTGCTGTACAAGTCTACTAGACTTGTGGCTTAAATAAAAATATCATCTTTGGTGGTTTCAGACAACAAATGTGATATTCAGAAGCAGATAAGGGAAGTGCCTACAGTGGCATGCAGCATATGCACATTTATATAGAGAGATATTTAATGTTTTAATACTATGAGAATTTTTATGAATTTATTTGTAAAAGCATTGCCTTGGTTATGATGTCATTAACCCAAAACATAGGGAGGCCCTGACTAAAATTATTACTAAATACCTTTAGCTCTACCTTTTTGTGCACTTACAGTATGAATCAGTTGTTATTTATATGATTGTACATTATTTTTCACTGTGAACTTAGCTCATTTACATTCCCAGTATAAACTAGTGTTTCCTAACTTTTTAATGCTTAACATTTCAAACTATGAAATATTCCTTTCAACACTTTTGCTAAAAACATAATTCTCAATTGCTAAAGAAAAAGGAGGAGAAAAAAGGAGGAGAAAAAAGGAGAAAAAGAAAAAAGGAAGCTAATTCAGGGCAGGTAAAAAGTCACATTATTCTCCAGAAGATCTCCTGGGCTACTGAGGTTCTCAAGTTAAAATACAGGCATGGAGAGACCCTGTATATCAAGTGTAGCTCAAAAGAAGAGTGGTTATATAAATACTAAATCCACTCCCCCCACCAAAAACTCCAAGGATAAGATTGTTTTGTGGGGAGAGTGACAGATCTGACTGCAGCTCCACTAAAATATCATTCTTTTATCACTTGCCCTCATTTCAGTTTTAATAAGCTCTCTTGACTCTCTTATCTTTTTATGTTCACTTCACAGCAATTAAACAGAAATGCAAATGTCATACCTATTTTTATAACAGTGCCTCTTATAAAACTGCAATAAAGTCAGCAAATGATATATTTGTTAAATGTTCAATCATTTTTTTGCCAACAAAATCTAGTTAATATGAGGATAATGCCTGTATATGTACCATATGTGTGTTTGCATATTGTATAAACATGGAAATATTATTAGTTACAGTTCTAGCACAACTTCTGAGGAAGCATTAGACTTTGAAAGCTCAAATCAGTTAAATAAGGCAGGAAGAGAGTTTATGAATATTCAGTATGGATTTCAAAACAGCTGTTTTATTTGACCATTAAAAATTGCCCCTTTTTTATTCACAATATGCAAACATCCAGTAAAGTGAGACTGCATTCACACAAATATCTAGTAACTACTTTAATTCAGACGTGTTGTCATGTCGCACAACCCTTTTCCCCCTTTAAAGAGAAGCCTCATCACAGAACAAACAAGAGAATTCAGATTTATTTTTCTCTGTTTCTCTTTGAAACCAATGTAGCAATCCAATCAAGAAACAGAGACAAAATAATTCAACAATCATCTGTCTTGAATAATGAACCACATGCTGTCACAGTGATGACAGCTGATCACTACTACCAGGAGAAAAGACCTCACCCAAAGTACGAGGGGCGTGCTTTGCCGCTAGACATATTCTGACATAAAACCCTATCTGTCTCCAGCTCAGGTATTTGCCTGTGACCTCAGCCAAAGGCAGCCAAGTGTTTCACACTCTGTAATACATTTGCCTCATCATCCATAAAGTGTAAAAGTGTTATTTTGCAGAGGAGGAACTGACATGGAAAGACTACTTCCCCATTCCTCCCAAATAGTAATATGACTAAATAACACAAAAATAATTTAAATCCAATTCTGAACACTTTCCCTCTGTAATCAACTCCATTTCTGAATTAGCATGTTACAGGATGAAGAAGCGGGAGCCAGAAAGAAAATACAAAAGAAAAAAAAAACCTACATTCCTATTTTATTTGTAGTATATAAATATGACCATTCCTTGTGACTTTATTATTTTTTCCTCCACTTGTTCAGCCTTAACAGAAACTATTCATAGTCATGTGTAACAGCAGGGTGGTAACATCAGGAAAACAGCAGGAATGAAATCAAGACACAGGTAGCCTAAATAGCAGCGACTGTGTCAAACAGCAACCCATCAGGGTAGATTAGAAGAACCAGGCAAAATAAAGGGCTGTATTGGGTTTATATGGCAAGGTGCTGCAAAGGTGGCCTGTGTGAGAAGAGACCAGGGGCTGCCCCATGCCAGACAGACCCTGTTCCAGCTGGCTCCAACAGATCTGCCTCAGGACACAGCTGAGCCCAGCAGCCAAGCTGGCCATGCCCCTGGGAAAGCATATTTGAGAATCCATTTAAGAAAAAAAAAAACCTGTGCAGCAGCTGTGAGACAGAGGACTGAGAAAAAACTGTGAGAAACAGCCCTGCAGACACTAAGATTGGTGAAGAAGGAGGGGGAGAAGGTGCTCCACATGCTGGAGTAGAGATTCCCCTGCCTCCCATGGAGAAGACCATGGTGATGCAAGTTGTCCCCCTGTAGCCCATGGAGGATCACGGTGGAGCAGAAATCCACATTGCAGCCTGTGGAGGGCCCCAAACTGGTGGCCATGCCATGAAAGAAGCTGCATGCTGCAGAGATCCTGTGCAGCAGCAGGTTTTCTGGCAGAAGCTGCATCACATGGGGGACCATACTAGAACAGTCTGTTCCTGAAGGACTGTAACCTGTGGAAAGGGCCTATGCTGGAACAAATCTTAAAGAACTGCAGCCCACAGGAAGGACCCAGACTGAAGCAGCTCATGAAGCACCATATCCCATGGGAAAGACCCCACACTGGAGCAGGGTAAAAGTGTGAAGAGGAAGGAGCAGCAGAGATGAACTGTTATGAACTGACTGCAACTCTCATTCCCCGTCCCACTGTGTTACTCCAGGTTGGTAGGGAGGAGGTAGAGGAGTTGAGAATGAAGGACTGAAGTTGAGCCTGGGGAGAAGGGGGAGACTGGGAGAAGCTGTTCTTAGTTTTTTCTTTGTTTCTCACAGTCCTACTCTAATTTTTTTAACTGGCAATAAATTAAATTCATTTTCCCCAAGTCAAGTCTGGTTTGCCCATGAAGGTAATTGGTAAGTGGTCTCCCTGTCTTTATCTTGACCCACAAGCTTTTTCATCTTATTTTTTTTCCCCCTCTCCTGTTGAAAAGGGAGAGTGAGAGAGCAGCTGTGTGGGTCTCTGGCAGCCAGCCAAGGTTAACGCACCACATGGGCAAATCATTAATTTCCTACTTGCACTCAAAGTAATTTTGAATCCCAAAGGTATAAGAAAAAAATTGGGTTTCATTTTTACTGCTGCTTATTCTCTAACGATATTTTATTAGTCTTACTGTCCTCCTCAGCAATATCCTCACACATTAAAAAATGACTTTGTTTTAGATAGGCTATTATATATTGTAATGTTCAAAAAGTTTATTCATTAGACATGAATTGCATGATTTTCTGCAGAGTTACAGAAAAAGGGGACAGAACCAACACAAAGATGACATAGCAGGCAGGAACACCACTTGTTTAAGCATCACTTTTGGAGACTAGACAAGTACATCACTTTCATGTACCATACCAAGTATTCTATTATAATTTTGAATACTAAGCGGCAGAAAAAGACCATAAAACATAGCATGACTGAAAAGCTGTCTTAAAAAGAATAAAAAAATAGTTTGAATCAAATGTGGGGGCCATTGTGCAATGAGAAAGAACTACAAAACACAACATTACCTACAGCCAGCCCAAGCCAGAGTTAATCATTTCTAGATTTGAAGTAAGTTATTTTGCCTATTAAGTTTTAAAGGTGTGTTTGCTACTTTCTCTTCATCTTGACTATGAATCGATGTTTTAACATTGTCTTCCTAAAAAGCTATAGTCTTCTCTGCTTTACTCTCACTTTTCTTTTTTTTTTTTTTAATCTACACTGCATCAATAGCAAACACATCTTGAATGTAATCCTAACTTGTCATATAATGAAAGGAACAGAAAAATAAATGCAGAGTCACACAAGTTTTCAATAGCACTTCTCAAATGCTCAAACAGGGGAGTAGCTGTAGATACAAACCCATGTGGCCAGTATGCAACAAACAATAATAGCTCATGAACAGATGTAGCTAAAAAAAGTATTTTTTATAGAATAGTTGGTGTTTCTTATAACAGACTTTCAACATTCACTTCTATAATTAGTGAATATAATAATAAACTAAAAGGCACAAAAATAATTCTAATCAATGCCTCGTCCAAAATAAATTGCTTCCAAAAAACGGAGCAATCATCCTTAGCCATACTTCGATGTTGTTATTCAAACACATTGCATCTCTCTGTGAAAATTCTATTTCATTTCATTTTGTATTCTAATTAACACACAAGAGTAACTGAAAAGGAGGCCAAATGCCATTACGGTACAGCAGAACTAGCACAGAACAGTTACTGCTTTAGGTCCCAAGAGGTAGCATTGTTACGCTGCATGCAGACAGTCTGGCCCGCTCCCTAGAGAAGACGACTAAATGGGACATATCATTCAGTATTGAAACAAATAGTAAGATTTCTAAAAGGGTGAACCAAAGGTTTGGATGCTTTCGTTGTCTAGCCAATTGAAGAAACTTGAATGCAGCTGCTATTTACTAAGGAGGCTGGCCTTTATGATCCCTTTAATAGGTCACAGTTAGATACTCAACAGTAGAGGCATATAAATGTTTACAATGAAACATTTTACAAATCTGTATCTCTCTACACATCAATTTTAAACCCACTCTTACAAATGCCTTTATACTGAAAATAAACTGAAATCCCACATGTTTTTCCTGTAGTTCGAGTCTTGGAACTGTAACCTATTATTTGTATTCTAGTAGCATCAAAATGCTCTGGTCAAAATGAATGCCTCCCTGTTTTAGGTGTTGTGTATAAACACTCAAGAAGAAAGCCCATGACTGAAAATCTTACATTAGAAAAGAACCGACTTTTCAAAAAGAGGAGGAAGAGTGTTTGATACCAAGCCAAATGTTTTTTTACTTCTTGTTTCTGAAATTTTACTACTTTTTTTTTTTTTTCCTAAAATTGGAAAATAAGTAAGGATGAATGTGCTTTGACTACAACTGGTGACAGGTAGATCACTAAGAAAACAGATGAACTTTAAAAGTGTTTGAAACTTTTTGTATCTTGAGGAGAAGCAGAATGTAGGCAGGGCAGACAGAAAGGCTGGCAGGAAGGGAGTCCTGGAGGAAGCCCAGCACGGAGATGAGTGATCTCTTAAGCATCATAGAAAAAGATTAAGGTCACTTTGTTCCTGATCTGAAGTCTGTTTCAGTGAACAGGAACTTTTCCACTTAGTTCAATGGACTTGGAGCGGGACTTTTTTGGTAAGTTTCTTTCCTGTCTGAGGAGGAAGAAAAGGTGGAATAAATTCTTTAAGAAGTCAGTCAGCTTGCAACCATGTGTCTTCACAAGGGCTTAATTAGACTTCAGATGTCCTCAGCTCACCCTGCAAGAGCCAACATTGGAAACAGGAGTATAAAATCTCCTGAGTCACCTCTGTGCAATTCGCCCTGCAGATGCCGTAACACAGGCACGCTGGTGCTGCTCTGACACCAGGCTCCTACCAGTACACACAGTGCAGAGGAGCAAGCACTGCCTCATATAAACATGATCTAGGACTGCTGTCTGAGACTATTTCTTGCATTGCCTTTCTGAGGCTTTCAATATCCCGGAGTGAAATAAATCTTGTCACAATTGGTACAGTGGTAGGGAATCGGATTCTTAAGGAAACTATTTCTCTAACCCAAGTAGTCAGGAGAAGCTGGTGCATAATAATCTCATTTCCAACAGCATTTTTGTCTGAAGAGCTGAGGACAGAAAAGTGAAACCCCTTAAAATAATATTAAATTGGTTTATAAAATAAATTCATAAAAAGTTGCTGCAGAGCATAAAGACCCATATGCCACTTACATATTTTATGTAGACAGGAACATGATCAGCTGCAACATGAAGCAGACAATGTGTTCCAGAAACAAGGAGAAAAATACATGTTTTTTCTGGGTGGTTAAGTTATAATTAGGTCAGCATCTCATGAGACACAGGTTAAAGAGAGATTTACACTTTCAGCTTTCAGATAGAATATTTATAAAATGAGAAAGAGAATATAAAGATATGGCAGAAGATGTATAGAGAAGACATCCTAAGATAGCCCACTTATGTAGCATATATTTTTAAATACCTTTCTGTGTCACATTAGTAAAAATGCTGTGACTATGATTTCTTGTTTTCAGAGAAATGAAACAAAACAGCTTTGAAAGCAGAGAGAATAAAACTCACTTTGAGAATTATTGGCTGTGTCAGCAGCTGTTACTCAAATTTCTTAATATGGTGCCAAGAAAAAATACGCTTCTTCAGACATATTATACTATGTTGCATCATTGCGTAATTTTGACAGTCTGATATTTATTTCTTGAATTCTTTTTAGAAGTGTACATATACCAAAGCTGAGCAGAATTTAGAGTTATTTAAAACAGCCAAAGCTAACAGAGTAAAGACCCATATGCCAATATACAACCTCATCCCAAAAAATAGCAGCAGTGTATACAGGCACCAAATCATACAGGACATACTATAAGAAACAAGTCATGAATATCTGCAGGCAGACACTCTTCCAAGGAAAATCAAGGAGTAAAAAGAAAACTATTTTTTTCATGAGAAAAAAAAATAAATCTGCAATTACTCTGAGTTAAACTAAATATTTCCAATAATGTAAAATACAAAACAAAACAAACAAACAAAAAAGTCTGCTTTGCCAGTAGACCACTATGAGTTTGTTTTAGAGTTACACATGTGAAGACCATTCCTATGATTTGCAGCAGAAGGTACCCTCTATAGGGAAGGTGCATAATTTCGGTAGCCTGAGGTTAGAGTATTAACCAGGACCATGAAGTTCAGCTATGGAACTACCCAGAAATCAATACAGACTATGGAACAAAAATTCAAAGTACAAAGAAGCAGACAAATGGTGCAGAAAACACTATGGCTTTAGGTGATAAGGTACAAACTCAGAAGATCTGGGATTTTTATACATATTTTTCCACCACTGCATTTACTGCCCTGGCCTATGGTAAACTGCTTTTCAGTTTTGCCGTGAATAGATGGGTAATATTAAAACGTACATATTTATGATAATAGAAAGTTCTATACAATAGTTGTGTCTATTCAGTCTTAACTTTCCAAAGACATTAGAGGATGGTTTATACAAAAAGAAAACCAACTTACAGTTTGCTAAATGCAAAAAGAAAAGGAAACTTTTTAGCTTTAGGAATTACTTGATCAGCTAAGAACATAATAATAATAATAATAAATAATAATAATAATAATAATAATAATGCACTAAAGCATTTTCTTTGGTGACAAAAATTATTTTGCAGACCTTAACTTAAATATTCCTATTTTTAAAATGAAATAGATTCCTAGGCTTTGCTGAGTCTTGAGTACAGTAATCAGAAATAATGAAAACTACAAAGAAAAATGATCACTTCTTATTAGAAGTCTATTTTACAGACCTATGGTGTTAAAATCCTATGGTATTGGGAATGCAATATTAATCAGCAGGTACAAATACTTTACTAATGTTCTAATATATACAACCCAAACACTTTGTGCATCTTTGTGACTAATATTTCTTAAAGACAGTTAATAGGTGGTTTTCAAAGATACCAAGTTATAGCAAATATGATCTCATAGACAGACCTCTTTGGGAATTCTAGTAATTAAATATCATTCTAAAATATGTTAGAGTCAGAAATGTAAAAAATTGACTATTTATAGTCAATTTCAGTAGATGAAATTGTAATACATGCCTTGAGTTTATTGAAAATTTTAATTTAAGATTTTAACTATATTCTACATTTTTCAGGCTGTAAACTCAGGGCATTGCCATTATACCCTACTGATATGAAATACAAATTGTAAATAACATTTCATTTATTTATCTATCAAAGAAATGCTTAAAAGGAAATAATGAGATTTGTTTTGGCTGTAATATATGAAACAGAGTAATTAATATTGATGTGCTGATGCATCTTATTCCTTTCATAACCAGACTGCATAATCTCCAAAAATCTTCCATGGAGAAGCAGTGTGGATGTCTTTAAAATACATTTCCCTGAGTAGAAACACTAAAAACCACACTCCATTACAATGATATGAGCATGGTCACTGCTGTTGAACCAAAGCTGGGAAAAGACACCTCATTTGCCAATATACATGTTTCCTTGTTTTGTATTGTTGTTTTCTCATTCCCACAACTGCCCATCACTTCAAAGTGGAAAGAACTCATTACAATTATTGCCACTAATCTGAGAGTACTAGGAGTCTTTCACTATCATTTATCAGCAATGTTTATTGCACCTTGTGCAATTTAATAATAAATGTGAAGCTTAATACCTTTCAGTGTAATAGGAATGTTGCTTGCGCTCAGTGACTAGCACACCAATTTTTTCAAAAAATGTCTGATAGTACAGTGGAATAGCATCATGATGCATATATGAAATAGGACTAAGCTGACATAATAAACCAAAACAGATGAGACAATACAGCATAGACTTTAAAAAGGGGTACGGGCATATAATTTACATGATGTGTAGCTTCACTGTAGTTTATGACATACATAATAGAACATTTTCAATTGTTTTTATATGCTTTTCTCTAAAAAATGAATAATTGTTCTGAAGAACACTAGCCTTTCTAAACCATAACCATGCACCTCAGATTGGCGAGTCCTTGAATGAACAGAAGGCTTCCATTTGTTTAAGTGGCTACCTGAACAGTAAAGGAGATCAAATTATCTTGTAACTAAATAACACACACATGCATGACTAAAGAACTGTGTTTCTGGAATTCTTTTAAATACTACCAAAGTGTAAGACATATGTATTAACATCTAAATATCCACCATTCCCCTCCCCTAATCCTAGAAATAAATATGTTTTAATGACATTTTGAATCTTGAAGAACATTTCAGAAATTGTTAAATTGCAGCTGGTAAATGACATTAAGAGTATTTCAATGCTTAAGGATCATCATGCCCTTTGGATGTAGCACTTGAAGATTCTTTCACTTATTCAAGACAGATTAACCTAAAACCAAATAATATTTCTTTACAGGATATAAAATAGAAATATATTCACAATATACTATTAATAGAGACATTTACAGTACTGAAAAGACAATTAGACATAGATCTAGTTTGTATTTATGTAATTTCCAAACATTCCTTTAACTTTTTAGCTGTTCAGCTGACAATCGAGGAAGAAATGTTTCATAGTACCTTGGCTGAGGAGACTGTTCTGCAATCCACTATCTTCATGTTGCTCACATTAATAATGTCTATTTTGCAGATAAATACAGCTTTTCAAAGCTGTCCTGGTTTCAGCTGGGATAGAGTTAATTTTCTCTTAGTAGCTGGTACAGTGCTGTACCATTAGAAGAGGCTGCCCAGGGAGGTGGTGGAGCCTCCGTCCCTGGAGGTGTTCAAAAAACGTGTGGATGTGACACTCCAGGACATGCTTTAGTACACATGGTGTTTTAGGTTGATGGTTGGACTAGATGATCTCAGAGGTCTTTTCCAACCTTAATGATTCTATGATTTTTGATTCAATATGAAATTAATGTTGATAACATGGCTGACATTTTAGTTGTTGCTCAGTAGTGCTTACACCAGTCAAGGACTTTTCAGCTTCCCATGCTCTGCCAGGGGCACAAGAAGCTGGGAGGGAGCACAGCCAGGACAGCTGACCCAAACTGCCCAGAGCGCTATTCCATACCATATGGTGTCATGCTCAGTATATAAACTGGGGGCAGTTGGCTGGGGGACAGCGATCACTGCTCAGGGATGGCATGGGCATCAGTTAGCAGGTGGTGAGCAATTGCATTGTGCATCACTTGTTTTGTATAGTAGTAGTAATAGTAGTAGTCCTTTCTTTTCTGTCCTATTAAACTGTCTTTATCTCAGTCAATGAACTGTACTTTTTTTCCTGATTCTCTCCTCCATCCCACTGGGGAGGGGGAGAGTGAGCGAACGGCTGTGTGGTGTTTAGCTGCCTGCTGGATTAAACCACAACAGCCCTTTCTGGTGCCCAGCGCAGGGTGCCAAAAATGACTGTGGTGGGTTAACCCTGGCTGGATGCCCACTAGAGCAACTCTATCCCTCCCCTTCTCAACTGAGCAGGGGAGAGAAAATATAACAAAAAGCTCATGGTCAAAATAAGGACAGGGATATCACTCAGCAATTACCATCACAGGCAAAACAGATTCAACTTGGGGAAAATCAGTTTAATTCATTACCAATCAAAACNCTGCTCCAGTACCTGGAGCACCTCCTCCCCCTCCGTCTTCACTGGTCTTGGTGTCTGCATAGACATTCCTCTCACGTATTCTCACGCCTCACTCCAGCTGCAGTTTTGTATCCCATTGTTTTTTTTCCCCCCCTTCTCAAATATGTTGTCACAGAGGTGCTACCACCATTGCTGATTGGCTCGGCCATGGCCAGAAGTGGATCTGTCTTGGAGCCGGCTGGCATTGGCTCTGTCGGACATAGTGGAAACTTCTAGCAGCTTCTCACAGAAGCCACCCCTGTAACCCCTCTGGTACTAAAATCTTGCCATGCAAACCCAATACAAAAGCCTAGGTTAATCTTTATGGTTATTCAAATCTGTATATTTCTATATCAAATTTCCTTCTCTAATTTTATAACCAGAAACTTCTACCTGTAGATAGAATGATATCTGCTCATTCCAGCTTTAGAAGTTAGTGTGCTTTTATATGACAATGTGCAATTATTAACTGGTCAGAGAATAGTAAGGACAAATCCCACAGCTTGGGCACTATTAAAAAAATCATTAGAGACAAGACTCACATTCTCATCAAGGCAATACCAAAAACTCTCTCTGAAACCATTCAAAATTTAATTTGATATTTTGCATAAAGAAGCTGACATTTTATAAGCATAAAAATGAAATTAATGTCCATGGTTATTTTACATAGAATATGTTAAATTCAGTAAAATTATGAGTGAGCATTTGAGTCATGAGGGACTTGGATGAGTTAACAATAAGGCTTGTGGGGTCTTTCCTGAACATTTCCATGCGCATGTGTTTTTCAATGTTAAAACTACAACAGCAGAAGTATGAAATAAATACCCTTTTGAACAATGAAATCCTTATTCCCCTCCCAAAATGAAATCAAAGTAAAAGGAAAAGTGCCTATGTTGTGGTTTAACCCCAATCGGCAATCAAGCACCACACAGCCACCCACTCACCCTCCCCCTGCCCCAGTAGAATGGGAGAAAGAACCAGGAGAAAATAAATAAATAAATACATCTAAAACCTGTGGGTTGAGATAAAGGCAGTTTAACAGGACAGCAGAGAAAATAATAAAAATAATAATAAAAGAATATACAAAAGAAGTGATGTACAAGGCAATTGCTCACCACCCAAAGCCCAGCCCCTTCCCAAGCAGCAATCACTGACTCCCCCAGCCAACTCCCCAGTTTATATACTGAGCTTGACACCAGGTGGTATGGAATAGCCCTGAGGCTAATTGGGATCAGCTGTCCTGCCTGCATTCCCTCCCAGCTTCTTCTGCACCTGGCAGAGCATGGGAAGCTGAAAGAGTCCTTGACTAGTGTAAACAGCTGAAACCAGGACAGCCTATAAAGCAAAATGCTCATTCTTTTAAAGTCTGTATTGGGGAACTGAAACTCCTTTTAGTAGCTTTTTGAGTATTATTATGAGATGGAGAAATTTCAGACACAGGTTCTTACTACAACCTTTTCCTTTTTTTATCCATTTCAGAAGACATTTTTGAAAAATATTCCTCCATTTTCCTCCAGAGCAAAAATGTTACAATATTGACAGTTTGTTTGAAACAGAAATCACAGCTTTGGAATTTGTCAAGTTTGGATTTTAGTATTGTTTAATTCAAATTACTTAGTCTTATTGTTGAAGAGTTTAAGAAAAGCTATCTCAATAAAGTAACTCAGTTTTTCAGAAGGAATGATGTACTAGGAATCCTCAAAAGCAGTTGAAACGCATTATTTTCCTAGCTATGAATAATCCTTATTGGCATCTGAATCCCTTCGAGGGGCAATTAGGTATATGGATAATATTACACAGTACTTCACTAGCACAGTCTGAATTTTACATTTTGTTTGGAGCTCACTGCCATGCTCAGACCAGGGATTCAACTGTTTAATCCATAGTCAAATGTGTGCAGTGCAGCTTTGAGCCATTGGCTTTGTTCTGCTAAGAGAATTGTTTTAAAATGTAAGAGTATGTGTAATCTAAAGCCATACAAGATTAGAAAAATAACTGTAATTGTTGAGAAAATAATAGCTAAAGATTTCCAGAGGAAACATATTACCATGAAAGTTGTGATATCTTGCTCAAAAAAAAACCAAACCACAAAACAAAAAACACCTGAAAACACAGAGCAACTTAGTATGCCTGAGCTGAGGATCAGCCCACCTCAAGGAGCAACAGAGGCCAACTTTTCCCTAATTGATGGCTGTCTTGCCATCAGCATCTTACATGCAACTGGGGTCTCATTTGATTTACCTCCAACAGGTGTCTGGTCTTTATTAAGTTATGATCCACATACGGAAGCATAGTTACCAACTCCATACAGCCACTAAAAAATTATTCTGGTGTTTTACTTGGCTACAGCAAAGAGAGAACCACAGACTCATAGAAATGTAGAATAATTTATACTGGAAAAGACCCTTAAGATTATC
>VZTL01078523.1:0-13625 GCA_013400535.1 Scopus umbretta
AAAAGGAAAAAGAAAAAAAGATATCAGGGCAAGTTCAAAGTAATGAGGAGGGCTGAGAAGCAGAAGAAAGATATTTTGAAGTACTTAGTATTATAATTATTTTTATATACAGGAGAAAATTAATCTTGGGAGAAGTTTTGTAATAGTAGAATATCACGTTTTAATTCCCTTAAATCACATTTAATTTTTAAAAAGGCACATCTTCAGCAGTACTCCCATGGTTAGGGTGTGGCTAGCATCTACTTGGAAAAATAAATAAGCACAGTGTAAACTAGCACTGAAGCCTAAAACAGAGAGCTTGTGAGGCCACACCTGGTACATCTTGCCCTACTCACCCTGTAAGAAAACCCTTTAGTAAGTTTACATGGAAAAGACCCTTCTTTTTCCTGCGCTGCTGTGGAGTACCTTTCACATCGCTGGCCTTCAGTACAGGTGCAAAACCCCGGCCGTGCAAAAGCTCTCAAGGTCAGCGTGCAAGTGCACACCAGCCTCCGACAGAAGAACCGGCTCTGCCGAGGCTGCACGCAGAGGCAGCCAGTACGAAGCGGGCGTTGAAAGGCAGAGAAAGCGTTAACTCGAAGAAGGGCGAGACGCTTTCCCCTGGTTCTATATATCCAGAGATCTAATCCTGCAAGCAGTTGTTATTACTGTCATTCCTGTGCAAACCAACTCCAGCAGAGATATCAGTGAGTAGAATGACATCACACATGATTCTTTGATATCTTTAAGACTACACACCCATCAGGGCCATGCCGTGAACCCGAGAGGTTAGATTACTCATCTCCCTGGTAACTAGATGCTGTAAGGAAGGAGACAGAGGTGAGGGGTAGTAGTGACCACCCTGTAATTAAGATGCAGGAATGGAAGTCCCAACAGAACAGATTTTGGGGCTGGCTGCGCTACAAGACTTGGCACGTACCCCTAAACCCACTGAACGTAAATCGCTTCGGTTCGTCCAGTTTTAAAGTGAGCTCAGATGCCATCTACTCAAAGTTTTAACAGCATTTGTTGTCTGGTATTTTGGTACTTTGAGTATTTATAGTAAAAGAACTATGAGCTCTCCCATTTAAGAGGTTGTACTCACGTCATCTCAAACACTCCCATCGCTAGAAAAAAACCAACCTTCTTAACTTCAAGAAGTTGACTGCTTCGTAAGATAGAAACTATTGCAACATCATGCGATTTGCTTGCTGCTAGGCGAGTATTTAGAGCTCAGACAACTCTTTAATGCTTCATGATGTTGATAATTTAGGTTGTGCTCAGATGTCCATTATGTAAATTCTACCTCAAAGTGTATTTTAAGAGTAATTTAAGCACAGGAATATAAAATTCAGTTAATTTTGGTGTCATCTAGGATGAAAGACATTCAGATGAGTGATTTTGCTAAATAGCATTGCTACTTATGTGAGAAACATGAGTGAAAAGACCTCTTAAGTTTCAAGGACCTGGCCCATCAAGCTTCCACCTGAAGTTAAGCTTTAATCTCTAGCTTCTATCTGACATCACTCAGGATTGCTTTCTACCCAAATGACTTCTACGCACGTGCTTAGCAGCTGTATTCCTGTTGCTCAGAACTCTGCCTGGAACAGGCTGACCAGCAGATGTCCCCAAAATCAAAGTAATCACAGTTATCACAGAGCTTCAGAAATCTTTACAGCCCTTTTGGACTTTCCAAAGCATGAAGCACCAGAGGCCATGAATACTCTCGCTGCTTATTTGCATTCTTGTAAAAACTGAAGTTCTGCACTAGAGAATTCTGGACAAGCTGCTGACACGAAGCACGTTCGCTACAGAAAAATTGTTTGGATATCAGATCACTTTTTATGATACGCTACCCGACAGTCCCTGGTTCAAACTTTTCTTGTCAAAGCCACTCAACTTTTTTTCCCTGGAAGAGCAATCCCCCCGCAAGTATCACCTGTAGCACGTCTTCTTGGAAGTTTAGATAGAACAGGCAAGACTTTTTCCAAACTAGTATCAATTATTTTGACTTGAATATTACCAAACTCAAACCGCCTTTTCATGCCATACCAAATACTGCTTTTACACTTCTCCACAAATGATTTTAAAGCTAAGGAGCTTCCAGTAGGTTGTATATGCAAGAGGCCCGTTTGTGGTGAAGGGAAGAGGAGAGTCGGGTTAGTAAGCATAGGAGACTGGCTATGAGTCATGCATTCTAGCTGTTCCTTTCCTCCCTACAAACACCAGAAATGTAACTTCACCTAATTCTGCGGTTAAAAAAAAAAAACAAAAACAAAAACCAAACAACTAGAATAATATGTAGGAGCAAGATGACTTGGAAGATTTGATTGCAGATTTCTTTGGAACCCTTCCACCCATTCCTGGAGGGATGAGGGTACTACCTAGCATGGCCTTATCTGTGCCTCCTACCTTGAATTCTGGAGACGTCAGAGAAGTAAATCTACTATGTTGTAAGCCTAGCGTACTTATACTAACCTACAGCTGGAAACCTACCAGGTTACACTGACTTTTCTGAGCAGAAGGGCTATTAGGTGCTGGGAAATGGGAAGGTCCTCTTTTCCCAAGCAAGCTCCTGAAGAACACCTTTAGAGACTTGGCTTTCTTGCTCAAACATTCCTGTTCCTTGAGATGCTCTTTTTATTATCATCATACTTGCAGTTTGTGTCCGTAGATAAAACAAATGCTTCACGTCCTCAACCTGGTACTCAGGAAACTTTGCCGTAAATGGAAAATGGATAATTTCCACCCCCAGCCACACTGGCCAATGACCAGAAAGCCAAATTTCTGACAGAGTTGCTGATGTGAAGATTTGCTTCTTAAGGAGGCTGAAAACGAATTCTAACTTCATGGTTAGAAGAATCAAGCACTATCCAACACAACTACAAGCAAAAGCACTAAAACACACACCCATGGAGTTAAAGAGGACTCCACAAAATTAGGCAAACTGGCATTGAAAGTTTATCCACTTCAGAAATACTTACATTTATATAAAAAAGGAAATTAACACAAACATTTACATATTTGCAAATCTTCTATTACACAGGTAAAGACAGTGTTATGTTTTATATGTACTGGATTACATAAAGATTGTTACAGTTTAAAAATCTTAAGAGTAAATGGTTGCAAAAAAAAGTGAATGTCTGAATAGGGCCCCAAAGATAGCATACTGTAAGTATGACTGTCATGACCCAATGAAGTCAATTATTCCCAGACAGAGAAAAATTTGCTCTGTAAACAGTATGTGTAAATACTGCAAGAAACTAGAACTTGCTCTGATATACATATATCTATATGCCAAAAATATTTTTAAATGCTTTGTTGGCTGAGCCTTCTTTACAGAGTGGATCATATCAGGGTAGTGAACCACAGGGATACTCATTTAAAATAAAAGGACTTAGAAACTTAAAATATCCAGATTTCAGATTCTCTTCAATATTAAGCACTGCATATTCTTTACTTCATGCACATAAAACCTATTACAACAGGAGCAGAGATCAAAGGACTGCTACTGTGTATGTCTGTCTCTCACAAAAGACAGAGACAGAGTTTCTTGCCTCGATTCCTATGTACGGTCCCAATATTACATCTCTATTAAAGGAAAATCCCTTAGGGATTAAATCCTGGTTTACTGTTTTCATAAACAGAAAATTCTTATGCTGTAATGGTTTTGTTTATGTTTTTGAAGTTGTGACCCTCTAACAAGATTAAAACTGACATGTATAAACTTTGAAAAGGTAACAGAAAAAAAAATGAAGTTTATGGATACAGATTCAAACTGACAGAAACTAGACACCTTCTCCTGTTTCAGGAGTGACAGGCTTTTTTTTTTTTTTTCTTAAATTATTACTACAAGTCTTGTAAACATTGTTAGAGATATGAGACCATTATAACAGTACTTTTGAATCAACAAAGTTGCTTAATGGGTCATTAAAATATATTTCTCCTCTTTAGTAAAATTTAGGAATAAGGTAATCTTGGCATAAATATCAAGCCCTTGGTTTCTGATAGCTGTCCCCAAAACATTAGGGAACAAATACTACAAGCACCCTGATAGTGCTGATAGTCTGTTAAAAACAGATTTTATTTTGCATGCAACTACAAACTGAGTAGCAATTTTAGTAATGGAAAAATTCTTATTGAACTACAAAAAGTAGACTAGGGCAGTGTGTTTTGCCCTAGAACAGAACAGAATGCAATGGGCTGACCACCTGATCCTAAGAGACTGACTACAAAGGTTTACGGAGTGATACTAGCATCACACTCGTGGTTTGGGGGGGCAGGGGTGTGTGTGTGTTTTGTTTTAAAGAACCTTTGATGACGGCAATGTGAGAGAAATCTGCTAGTCAGAATTTGGGGTATTCTGAAGACTCCCTCCCTTCCCCCTTAATCTTAAGTAGTCCTTTCTCTTTTCTCCTACCCATTAAAAAGGCTAGTGGCACCCACCCTTCCAGTTCAGGACTAAACAGTGGGGCTCCCAGGAAAGCCAAGTCAGTATTACCCCCACGCTTATCTGAAGTGCACATCATTAAGTAATATGTGGGATGCCACAACCGTATCGGTTGGATAGTACCCTGATATTCATTACTGCAGACATTGTAATCAGAAATTTCATTTACATATGAGGTGGCTTAAAAAAGAAGCCACATTTCCTCATGATCTTTGCCCATAGTAAAGCAAATCATTTGCACAGAAGTCTTCGCTATTTACACGTCAACTATACAAGTAATACAAAAACCTCTCGGTTGAGCACCAGTGCTGACTTGAGTAATACCTTCAAGTCAGAGTATTAGTATTCCCTGTCACAAGTGAATTCTGGTATACTTTCAGGAGTTTCCCTTTTCTGTATCAGTTGTACTCAGACCACTTCTTTCTTTGTGTCCACCTTCCACATTCCAAGGCGATTAGTAATAGCAGCAGTTTTGTAAGAGGTGTAGGTACCATGGACAGCTTTCACAGCATAATCCAGTCCAATCTTTTCAAAAGAAAAGACCATAAAATCCACTGATCCGGATTGTAAGGGTTTACCAAAAGTTCATTAAATGGAGTCCTTATACCATTCACATGAGAATACATGGTTGAAACAGACTCGGTTTCTGTGTGCAAACAATGGGATGTCCAACAGTGGCAGGAGTCCACATGTAATTCAAGGGCAGCAGGGAAGCCACGTGTCCTAAGCGCCAGTGAATTACGCCAGTCGTGTCACCTTGGTTTAGAGTAACCGTAAGGACACTGAAGAATCAGGCTGTCGTGACTAGGTAAGACATGAGTGCTGTAGTATTCAACCAAACTTCCCATGTTCAGAAACATGATGTCTGAATCCAGGTAAAACTTGCAATCCTGTGGTAGAGCAAAAGCATATGTAATCATTGACAGTAATTTTTCCCACTCAGTGTTTTAAAAAACCAACCAACCAACCCAAAACATCACCATCAGAACTAAGTTCTTTCAAAGAAACTACTGCTTTGCAAACTGGTCACTTATACAAATATGTCCAAACCAAACTCAGGAATTTAACATTCCTTCCCTTAGGATTTGACTGGAGCAGAAATTTAGATGTGAGCACTTAAGGCTAGTTTGTCTTTTGCACAATACAGCGACTAGAAAGCTCAGATCCGAGTACTCAGACTCGCATCCTAGACCAGATAGTTGTACATCACCTTATTTTTACTTCTAGGAATGGGAAGGAGCTGAGACTTCATAACTTGTTCGTTCTGATATATACCTATGCACATGCACACTTTACACACACATATATATACACATACATGAAATTCATACACATGCACAGATATACACATTCACACATAGTGCAGCTACTAACCTTTTCAAAAATTCTGTAGTTTCTCACTTTTTCTGCGCATTCATCCCATACAACCAATACCTTGAAGAAGAAAAATGCAACATATTCACTCTATGCTAATAAGCTCTTCTAAGTCAATGTGTAATTAAGGAATTAGTTACAATCCAGCCTAAAAATAAAAATCACTGAAGTTATGATAATGATTGTTTTGGATTTTCTTGCTTTAAGGAAAGAGCACATGCAAATTGTTAAGTACTTTATCATATACAAGATACAGTATCTCTAAATCAAAAAAGTTTTTTGGGGGGGCAGATTCAGGAATTGCAAGTTACCTTTCCAGACCTAGTAGATGAGTTCCTGATACAGTACAATCCATTTTGCGGTTGTCCCCGTGGGCTACTGGCTTTAAATGTCCTAAAAATAATACAGCAATTACATCTATTAGCATTTTCCATATCAGATGAGTAAAATGCCTAGATTCTTAAAATGCTTACTACAAATCTCTATTTCAGTTGTGCTAATTAATAGTACATCATAGCTGAAAGAATTTCACTGTTCTAGCATCTGAACCAGCAATGCAGCACAGAAGATCCGGCTTCCTGTCCCATCTAGCATCCTGGCAGAACAACATTCTCCAGGTGGAGCAAAATCACTTTGCAAGTAGCATGCATTTTCAATTGGTACATGAGCACTGAACTAACTCCTCTAGAACGTGCTTTCTGTATTCAAGGAATTTAAATATTTTATTGTGTTTTTAAACAAAAATGGTACCTATCAAAATGATCTTTGGGCTGTGTTTGGTGCAGGTTTTTGTAGGACTTCTAAGCAACTATTTTAAAGTCACATCCTACCTTTCAACTTCGAAGGATTCGGAGGTATTAAGAAATACCGAAGCAGGCAGCCCAACCTGTAAAAAACATGAAGAAAATAAGTGACAATGTAGGTCAATGACAACCCAAAATGCTAGCAACTTGCTATGCAGATAAGCTACAGCCATCAGTATCTGAAATTAATGGCGTTTTAATCTTTACTTTATGCTTCTTCCTCCTTTACATCCAGTATTAAAATCCAAAATTTATCAAGGCATTACCTAAAGCTCAAAAAAATAAAAGAAAAAACCCCACACAGCACTGTCTTTTCAGAAAGTTTTTTCTTCCTGAAATACACATTTAAAATGTCCCCCAAAGCATACGTAAGCAAGAAAAATACTCTGAGAATGGATCATCTGCTTGATCTTACCTTTTCATAGTCATCATCAGAATCATCATCAGGTTGGTTTGGCTTGGAGTGTAGTGCTGGCTTTTCAAATGAGAAGCTTCTGAAACTCTGTCCATCTGGTGATGATCTCCTGGCAGAAGAAGAACAAAAACTGAAGGACGACATCTCAGGAAAACAGAACAAATATACACAAAACACTGAAGGGATAATAAAACTAGAAGTGAAGAGTAAGTTCCAGTTTAGCCCCCAAATCACAGATTAATATAGGTTGGAAGGGACCGCTAGAGATCATTTACTCCAAGCTCCTGCACAAAGCAGGCCCCACTAGGTCAGGTAGCTCAGGAAGCCATGTCCAGCCAAGTTTTGAGTATCTCCAAGGACAGAGATTCCACAGCTTCTCCGCAGCAACCTGCGCTGGTGTTTCATCATCCACACAGTGAACAGTTTTTCCTAATACCCAGCTGTAATTTCCCAGGCTGTGACTTCTGCCTGTTGCCTCTTATCCTACCACTGCAGACTTCTGAGGTCTTGCTGTGTCTTCTCCATACCCACCCGCTAAGTAGCTGCAGGCAGCAGCGATCTCCCATTAGCCTGCCTTTAGTTCAACCTTTAGTTGAATGAATCCAGTTCTCAGCCTCTTCTCACATATCATGTGCTACAGCCCAAACATCTTGGCCTTCTACTGGACTCACTCCAGTATATCAGTGTCTTCCTTGTACTGTCTTTAAAGAGTTTATTGCTTGTTCTTAAGTGCTGCTAAATGATCCAAGGGACAAGAATATTTTCGTCTGACTCGCCACCGTAACTAGTTCCACATCTCTTACTAGAGCTGATCTTAATATAAAATGTAACACATTTCCTATCTCCACAGAAGTCTAAAATTGTTTTTGCAGTTCATTAAGGTTCTGACATAAAGGGTTCTTATTCACTGCATTCAAAGGCTTTTAAGTTTTTAAGACAGACCTGAAAACAAATGAACTACAACATTTTGGTGTAGGTTTTTTTTAATGTTTAGTTTATCTACTATTTCTTTCTGAACTATTTCAGAAGCTAAACTCATAGCAAGATTTTCAAATAACAAATACAGAGGCAAAAAAGCACAACACTCTGAGAAGAGAGGGATGCCACAGGAAAGAGAAACAGATGTCGATGTGAAGCTGAGAAATACATCCTATCAACAAAGTTAACCAAGACACAACAGAAAAAAAAAAAAATAATAGTGCATTGTATTTTCATACTTACTGTAACTGGGGACATGAAGACTTCTCTGGTCTAGGCTTGATTCCAGGGGGCTCATGGCTTGGCCGAGGTGGCTTTGGGAGCACAGGTGGCACAAACAGCCCGGGTTTACCATGTTCTCTTGCCACTTTGGGCTCTACTGTTTTTTCAGTAAACTGCAGCGGCTTGGCTTTACTGCATGGTAGTGGAGGAGGAGTTTGCGGTGAAAGGTTTAAGGTTTTTAGCCTCTCACATCCTTCTGGAGTAGCAAGAACTTGAGCTAGAGGCAGAGGCTCTGGAGGCAGTACGCAGGGTTCTTTGACACACACAGGCTTTTTGAAAAGAGGTAGAGGAGGTACAGGGGGCAGCTGTTCACTTAGTCTCCGGCTTGAGGACTGCATCTTTACGTTAGGTTCAGCTCGGCACTGTACCTGGGATTCTCTGACCTTTAAGATATCCTCTAGTTTGATATCAGGTAAGCTTCTTTTAGGAGGCGGTGGTGGTACTGGCACAGTAGATTTGCCAGCAAAGGAATTTGCCCTTGATTCTGAGTTGGCAGCTTTTCTGACATGAGGAACTGGTGGAGGCGGGGAGGCTGGGGGCAGGACCATATCTGCAGAAAGAAAACATCCAAAAACATGACACAGAGGGGAAATACAGTATGTCAGGAAATGAGAGTTTTCAAATTTATTTTTATGTGTTTTAAGATATTTCATTGGCATCTGGGCCAGTGGAACCCAAAATGCTGGATAAGTGTTTTAACTTTTCAGCACAATTCTGAGTGTTATGTGTAATGAACTCCTGCGATTTTTATTCAGGCATGGCTTATGATGACTTCACAAAGAGTTTTCCCTTTGCTAAAAATAAAGATAGAGAGGCTACATTAAAAGCATTATGTCTTCTCCAGACTGATGACCAGATACAGGTGCTTCCAGGGCAGGAGGCCTGCAAGAAAACATGCCCTTATAGGCACGTAACACTTTCTGTAAACTGTTCCTGCTGTTACCAGCAGCTTTTGACCCTAAACACCTCTCAAGATTAGATACCTGGGCATTACTTCAGTTATTTTACCCCCTGCAGTGCTTAAGATATGACCAAGCCAAAATAATAATCTGGCATTCTACATGAATAGTGCCTTCATCGGTGGCCTTTCTTGGGGCCTTTTGTGAAGGGAATGAAAGAAATCACATACCATCTTTCCCTATGTCAGAAGTATCTGGCTGCAAGTAAGACTCATCCTCTTCCTCCTGGTCATAATCTGCAAATAAAAATCAACGTGTCAAGTACTCCTGGAACCAAGAAAGAGTACTGAGTACTTACTGCTTTTTAATAAACAAATACTTTTCTGTTAATTTTTTTTTTAAAAGGGGTGAAAAAAAGTTAAAAAATTTGATCCACCTCTCTGCTATTTAGAGTAGCTGTTTCCTTAAATTTTGATGTCAATTAAGAAAGCCACCGCTTACAACTTTCTGGTGACACTTTCTAGTGTTATAGCCTTCCTGAGAAAAATTCGAACCAGCTGCAGACACACAGCTACATGTATGCACTGGCAAAACCAGTTGGAAAAAAAAAAAAAGTCCCCAAAATCCAACCCTAACACAGAAACATTGATGATTTTGCAATACAGTAGCCTAAGCAAGCCTAGTGATCTACAAAACAATTAGTTCTTTTGCCTTGCTCTGGCAACAAAAAAATGCACCACAACAAATGGCTTAAATGGTTTCATTGTTGCCTTTAACTGTAAGTCAGAATAATCAAGACAAGAAAAACATGCTACTGCTAGGCAGTAATTTCTCATCACTGACTATGACAGGAGCCTCAAGGACAAGATGCAGTATTTCTCCAGAGAAACACGCTTTAAAAAGGAAAAAAAAAAAAAGTAAGAGTATCTGATAAAAATCAATTTGTTCTTCTAATTTTCCTAATTTAAGCTCCTGCTAGGCCTCTTAACATAATTCATATTGCATACAACCCTTCCCTCCCATGAACACAGAAGTACTAAACTACAGTCCTACATGAAATGCCGATGAGTCTGCTTTCCTCTGCTTTGCAGCAATTGAACCGGATTTCCTAAAAAGACTCACTCCTGCCTTTTTGTCCTAGTCAGGAAAAATAGTCAGGAATTTCCTTTCAGGAAATGAAGAGTTCTTGCTCCAGTCAAATCTGCCCTTAGAAATCTGAAAGGGCAGATGGGAAAATGCCTAGTAAAGGAACTACATTGAACCTTGAGGCGAGGCTTCTCATGTTGAATTTTTCTAACACGTATCTTGACTAGAAAGTCAGTTGCTGAAATATGTTGTGAATGCCTATCTGACAGGCTTCCTGTAATGTCCTCACTTCTAATGAAAAAATAAACACACTCAGCCAGAACAGTTTACTATGAAACTACAGCAATGAACAGGTATCAAACTTTGAATAAAAAAGGCTACGCTGAGAGTAAGATTTTTCAGAGCTGTACTTTAAAAAGTTACTCGGTTTGAAAGTCATTGAAGAATGTTATCCCGTGTGTTTCACATAGGCCCATCCTACGCCTAATGCAAGATCTTCCTGAACTGGAGGGATGATCAATTCTGTTTCATATTGAACAGACAACACCACAGATGCAACAACATCCCAGTGTGGGTGACTGCTTGTTATGCAGGACAGGTGAATTAATTTTACAGTCCAGATAAGAGGTAACTACCTCCACAATGTTTTACTGCATTGTCTCTGCATGTTTTCAGCATACACTTTTAAGTGACTAATACCCTATTATTATGATTATATCCAATTATTGTCAATAATATTAAATTATCATAACAAAGACCACTTTGTGTTTCTACACCGTGACCTACAGACATACTCAAAAGTTTTATCTTTTTTCGAGATCTACAAACTCTCTAACATGCAGTCTTCATAAAAATTTTAAATAGTATTATTAGGGCATCAGAGACCTCCTTGAAAGACCCGAGTTTTAGTTCCCATTTATTTTTACTAATGGTTTATGGCACAGAATATCCGCTTCTGATTTAAAATTACAACAACTATACACCTTGTAAAAACAAGAATTTAGAGCTGCAAATTGGATCAGTTTGCTTAAGCTATAGGAATAGTTCCTGCCAAATCCAGAAGAAATAAGCAAGCAAATAAATCAATCTTATTTATCAGTGTCTAAATTTGTCACCTTCGTTATCTGCTGAATGATGAGAATACTTGATATCAATGGGACGTTCTACTGAGCCGTAGAAACTGTCTGCATCAGAACCAGAGTCACTGCAAAAGAAAAGACAGAGTACCTTCTGTGTCACTGTGCTACGGGCCTCGGCACAGTAAACACGCCTGTTAGCAGGACTGCAGCACTGGAAAGGAATGCTGGAAAAGCAGAAGCAATCCATTCCTATTTCCCAAATAACAGCCAGATACCTTGCTGCTGTCATTTTGAAGTTTTTATTTGTTTTACATAAAGCTGACATTTGAAGTTCTCTTAATAAAGAGATTTATTTTTGTCTTGGTATTTTTTAAACTATGTGTTAGGAAGGCCCTTCATTCTTGGGCCTTACTGCACCTCTTTTTATTTAACAATAAATTACTTGTAGGTGCAAAGAGCCTAAAACACCACTGTCAAGAGCTAGCGCAAAAGGCATAAAAAGCAAATAAAGATTAAGGGTTGATACCTGAATTCTGTTATTGTTTCTTTCTTCTCATGGTAGTGATCAATTTCCCTCCTAAGGGATAGCATCCAATTCTAAATAAGAATTAAAAAATTACACTCAACACCTCCATCTTCAAACCATTACACAAAGATGCACAGTATCTGTCCTCTGCAAGAACAGGGTAACCGTGCAACAAATGTACATTGAAATAGTGTATATCCATGGCTTTATTTATGCATTGAGAGGACGTATCAGTCAAAATGTTTTGGCCATCTAAAATGCTATGAGAATGTATTAAAATATTAAACTTCCAGTTTGCAAGTTTCAAGCTGTTATTTCTAAAGCCAGGTACTTGTTCGTAGTATGTTTATGGGCAAGAGATTTCACTGAACAGTTTTCACACTTTATCAAAGGTTTAACCTACAAATATTTGTTGTCTAAAAATAAAACGAGCAGTATGGAGAAAACCATGTCATCTAGTATGTCACTTATAGCCAGTCTCTAAATTACAACTTGAACTACCACTAACTTAATAGCTAAAACTTCAGACGTGATCTTCAGAGGAGCCCAAAGAACTAGGTATACAAATTTCAGTGACAGCTGCGTGTCCAGTTCGTTTAGATTTTAGGCAAGTCCAAGATTTGCTTTCTGCTTCAAAGAAAATCATATTGCAAAAGAATAAGAAAGTTACCTTTCTTTCATCTTCAGAAGAAGCTGAAAAAAACCACGTCCTGTGCTTCTTGCTAATGTGAACTAACTTGAAAGGAAACACATTGCTTGATGTTGTCTCCTCCGCTGCCCGCATAACCCTGAGAAATGGAACAACCAATACATAAAAACCTTAGTCTATAAAGTTAATTCTGCTCTGCAAGTCATAAAGCTCTGATAGAAAGCAGTTTTACCGGCCAGTTTCGCCTCACCAAAAATAACCCCCAAGCCCAGGAAAACGCCACCAAAATCCCCGTATGCGCATTTGTTGTACTTCTCCGTTGAAGAAGTAGAAAGGACAATGCAAGAGCGCCGACAGGAGAAAAAGTGCTAGTTAAACCACCAGCCAGACTTATTAATTGATATTTTCACCTTTCAATAGCTTTAATGAATTGCATTAATTCACAAGCTTCACACCATGGCAAGAAGTACTTAGGGTGCCTGTGATCCTTATTTCAGAAAGGCACAGAGGAGAAATCAAAACACAGGTTGCCCATGAAAATAAATGAAAACTGGTATTAAAAGTTAACTTAAATTTTCCACTTTTCCCCTATAAATACTTTCTTGTGCTTTATTATTTTAAAACAAGTCTAGCTCAACCTTTTTCACAAACTGTATTAGATATGTTTGTTTCTTTTTATTCCCTCCCGAGGAGTCTCAAATGAGGAAATTCCTTACACATACAAAAACCTGGGTGTAAGTGCTCACTACGAGGCTTTGGAACAAATAAGGAGACTAAAATCCTTAGACTGCGGGTAATCAAAAAGTAGCATTTCTAAGATTTATCCAGCATAAGCCATAGAGAAATCTGATTAAAGCTTTTACAGTCATTATTGGGGCTTTCTTTCTTGTTCCTAAACTTTTAAACTCACCGATTTCCTCATATAATACACTATTTCTGTAAGTCCTTAATATTTAGGGAATGTGGTTTTTTAACATAGAAAAACTATTATCAGAAACATTTGACATTTGGATAGGTACCTAATCAAGATAACATTGTTTTGGCCTTCTGATACTTAAAAGGGGCTGATAGGAAAGATGGGGACAGACTTTTTAGCAGGGCCTGT
>VZTL01078528.1:0-16900 GCA_013400535.1 Scopus umbretta
ATGCACTTTGGAGACACCTCAGATTCAAGAGCTTTACTTTCAAAAGTTTCTGTCTGCATATGTTCACGGAGGAGTTATGCCCCTCTGTGCTTAATCCTGGTTGCAGACCTGCCTGCTGGGCTGTGAGGGAAGGGGGGCTGCAGTGTTTACCAGCTGATCTCCAGTAGCAAGGAGAACAGGGAAGCAGCAGTCATGGTCACATGGAGATGGATCAGGAAAAGGTGTATGGAGGAACAGGGAAAAAAGATTGCAAGAGCCAAAGGAGTAGAAGCAAAAAGGGAGTGTGCACAGGAACTTGGGGAGCAGGGTTAGGGGATGGAAGCTGGCAAACAGGAGCATAGAGGACATACAGATGTCTGGGAAATCAGAATTGCAATAAAGAAAAGGACGAGGACACGGGATGCAGATAGGTAAGAGGTGAGCGAGACAGGTTAAGGGCCATGGGGAAAAAGGTCTGTGGCTGTTTCTCTCCAGAATCTGGAGTTCTGGGCTGATGCAGATTATTTATTAAACCGGTGGGCAAGCTCTGAAGTATGTTTAGCCACTGCCTCATTTGCTGACAAGCTGGAAGATGTATAGTAAATGAGGCGGGGGATTGCAGTGGAGAAAGCAAGGTATTATTACAGTCAAAGCAGTTGAATGCTGCTCTGGACTAGCTTCTCCCCTCAATTTCCCTGACAGAATTTCTGAATTATGTGGATTTACAACAGACTTTTCACAAATGGCCAATAACAACAGGGTCCTCATTCTATGCATGTCCACTGTGAAGTAGGATGGGTTCCTGGGAGGCCAGTACAAGACGAATTTGAAAGAGAGTGAAGGGCTGGAAACTGAGAAATAGGCTTTCTGTGTGCCTCAGGTTGTATTACTAGAATTAATGGTAAGTTTGTGCCTTCCTTCCTTCTGACTCTCATTTGCCCAGCTGTAGAATGCAGATAATATTGCAACCTCACCTTAGAGAAGCCCAGTGAGGGTAAATTTCATGGTCATGAGGAACTTGGATACTATGGGGAGACTCTGTCAGAGATGCTTAGGAGAAAATTAATCAGTTTACATTCTGTGCACAGTTTCAGTAGTGTGGAATAAATAAATCTTGAGGCTGTGCACTGCATATACAAAATACAAAAGGATATCAAGCAGGTCTCTACTTAAACACTGTGGCAAGAGTCCACTAGAAGAAAGTAGCAGGTGGCAATGTGATTAAAGGTTGTCAAAATGCTTGAGTGCAACAGGGCTGGAGTATGATGCTCAGATGACATAAGCTCTGGCATTTCCAAGCTTCTGGGTGCTTGAATTTGCAACCTAAAAAAAACTTTCTGACCTGGCACTTTAAAGAAAAACTTAGAAAGCACTATTATATTTTGGCAGCTGAAATAGCTCACAGGTTCTTTACAGAGGTTTGTCCCTTCAGAAATTATTTTTCAAATAAAACTTGCGGAAAGGATTTTAGCAAAATTCCCAAAAAGGAATATGGCAGAGCATAGAGGAGACAGTTCCTCCTGTACATGGAGTTCTCATGGATCTTCTAAGAGTCATCAGTGTCCAGGGTTTTACATCTAGTCCAAAATACTGTACAGAACTTCCAGCTCAAAGTGCAATATCCTATAGCCTGTCACTAGGGCGAGTGACAGGGGACTTGCTGTGAGAGAAGGTGTCATCAGTTGACACACTGGGGCTGTTTTCTCAGTGGTCATTTTTCTCAGATGTTAGGAGCAGATTAGACCACAGATGGTCACAGTATGGCTGCAGCCTGCTTAGAGTGTCTCTAGCATCTCTATATATACACATATATTTGTGTGTGTGTGTGTGTGTATAACCTCTTTAAGATGAAGTAATTATTTCTGAGAAATGTACCTAAAAAGACAAAGTATGCAAATAGAGAGATACCTTAAATTACTTCAATCAATGAAAATAGAGAAGAAGGTATGCAATCTAAAAATAATTATGATGCTTGGTGTTGCTTTTGATCACAAGCTGTTGGGGTAAAGTAATTTGAATGTAATGGTTTTGAGGCAGGGGTCTTTCTGAAAGAAAATTACTTATGCTTTTGTTTTTAGTCAAGTGAGCTTCATGTTAGTTAATTTTCAGGTGGCTTTTGCTTTTGATTGATGGTATTTCATGTTTTGCTCACTTTCTGATGGCTCTTTGATGTGTGACTGATGTGTGGAGTGGGCAGGACATGAAACAGCATCTTGATGCATTAACCAAGAGCTGGGGCAGATTGTACCTTAATAAGAACATTAAATTAGTGTGAAAGGTGCATACCAAAAACAGCGGGGAGACAACTGCGTGGACTACTGGTGCTTAATCTTGAAAAAAGCTAAGTATTCTGGGCTGACTCTGGTGAAACATGTACTTGGACTCTTCCTTTGAACATGAGTGGGTTCATCATCCTTATTTATCCTATGATCAAATGGTGCAGTGAGATGGGGATCGCCATTCCCTCATAGCCTGCTGTAAGCATTCATTGTGGGACATGTATTTCTCTTCCTGGTTACGTGCTTGTCTCCCTGTTATGTGATGAGAGCTGGAAAATTAATAAAATAAAAACCGCAACAGCATTCAAAAATGAAAAGTGACTATACCTTGGTAGAGGTTTAATCTACATCTTTTAACTGAAGTCATTAATTTTCCCATTGTTTGGGGCAGTAACAACCAGTCTTATAGCATCTGTCCAGCTGTGGTGGTAATGTGTTTCCAAAGCTGCTAGATGCATTGTATGAATCGAGTGCATGGTTCGTGAAGGGTGGGTGAAGGTTGGCCAGAATGCCATCTGGTCCTGTCAGGAAGAGGAAGAAAAAATGCCTGTAGGATCTGGAAGGTGGCTGCAGCCCTTTGCACTAAATAGACATTAATTAGCTAGTAATACCACCGAGGCACGGCTTTATAGGCAATAATAACCTAGTTCCTGAGAGAGAAGAAGAAAAAGGCTGAAAGCCAAGTATTTTAACTCAGCCACAAAAATCGGATCATTGCCCAGGAAATCAGTGTGACAGTACAGATGTTACAACACTGTTTGGGGGGTGGGGTGTGGGGTTTAAGAGAAATCTTTGTGTGGTACAAGGTGAGAAGAGCATCAGGGATGCAAGTTTGCATGTAGAAAGGAGAAGAAATGCTCATGTAGTGAAGGTTAAGAAAATATAAATAGGTCACTTAGGATTTGAACATGTTAGGCAGGAGCTCCCTAGTGATAGTGAACCTTTAAAATTTTGAAGGTTGGTTGAAGACTTGAAGAATTCAAGTGTTTCCCCAAAACTCTTGCATTGGAAAACTAGGCTTCAGGTCTTAAATAGGCAGAGTAGTCTGCCCTGACGTGTTTTGATAGCAAAATCTGAATTAGTTTTCTGGTTCAGATTTAGCTGAAGCTGCATTTATAAGATTAAGCCACAAGAATGAAGTGCATATGTTTTAATCAGCTATTTGTACACCTGTAAAAATTACTTTCCATTGTTTAAAATTCCAGGTGAGGTTCCATGAGCACTGATTGCTTTCAAAGAAATCTTATTGAGTGAAGGCATAAATGACCATCTCACCTTCACTGTATGCTCCTGCATAGTCCTTATAATAGAATTAAAGCATAACAAAATGCAAGGTCTGTTTATGCTCGACTCTCCCTTTTCTTTCTTTTCTGTTGTCTTAGATGATCTTACAAATAGCTTGTAAGGTACCACTCTTATTACCTTAAAGCGGAGCATGAGAAAGGTTTACCTAAAGCAGTTCTCCACCTCTTGCTAGGAAAACGATATTAAAAAGGAGGGGGCATTAGTGAAAGGAAAAGTGTGTACTCAATGAAGAGGAAAAGTGATGCAAAGAGAACTGAGAATGATTCAGGGAAAGGTAAAAATAGGTTAAATAGAGAAAGTACTTGAAGTACTTTCAATTTGATAAATTGCTTTGAGGGAAAGCAAGTTCCCTGAGTGAGACTGAGTGGGGAAAAAGTGGTGCATCTCAGTGTGGGGTCTGGTCCTGTATTTTGAAAGCTCTCACTGTTGTCAGTGTGATGCAGTCACAATACTTAAAATCTTGTGCACATTCCAGATAGAAGCTACAATTTATCCACCATTAGGAATTCTTTTCTTCAGCTGCTGCTGTAAATCTTCTCCCACCCCCATTTCTGGAGACTTTCTTGACAAAGGCGGCACCTGTTAAATTTTTTTACACTCTAGTGCCTAGATGTGGTAAATAATGAACTTCATGTACTTTGTTCCTGTTGTGAATGTTAATTCTCCCCATATATTCCAAGACTTTAGCCACCTTCATTAGTTTTGGAGGTTTTCAGTGGGGGAAAAAAAGGAATAATTATTGGTTTCTTTTGGAATTCTACCTTGAAGATTATGTGCCTGCAGTTCTGAAAAGATAGATTTCTGCCCTTTCTCATTCCCTTAAAAACTTACAATGTAACAATAAAAATCTAGCACAATTTTGGCATTGCTTGAATAATTTGTCTTGAAGCTTCATTTCGTGTCATCTGGAAAACATTTCAGCCTGACAAACAATAGGAAGGCCCTTAAATAGTGGAATTTGGCTGACAAAAAGGAGTGTGGTTTTCTCTGTGAGATCCCTATGTTTTTAAAATCAAACCTTTCCAGAAATAGTTTGAATCTCTTATTTTCTCTGTATAGTCAGTTCAGTTCAGAGCTACTCAAAAACAAGATAGTTATTTTTATTTTGTGGTACAATCATTGAATACAAGAACAATCCGGAGACTGTAGCACTGCAGACAGAAATACTTCCCAGTGAAATTCATACTCTTTCCAGATTGACAGCAAAGAAAAATCCTGTTTAGTGCCCAGTGCTGTTTTACAGCCTGTGGGATTTCAAAAGTTTCTTTAAGGATAGCTACTGCTGCTGGTATCTGTTACTGTTTGGAAGCTAATTCAAGTGTCCAGCTTTAACAAATTTTCTAGAAGTAGTTTTCTTTTTCCTTCTGGAGCTGCTTATACAGCAACTTGAAGTATAGCTGTAGATAAAGAATATATATGAATTTGTCAAATGATTTGTCATGAAACTGGAAATAAGACTTCTACCTGGACAAACTTTAATTCACAAGTTACTTTTGAGCCTCTCCCACGTTGTCACTTAATCCGTGTCCACTTTCCCCAAGCAATGCCTCTAGTTCTAGTGATGTTCATCCCTGCCATAGCTAGGAAAAGGGACTCCTGGACATGTCTGATTAGTAGACACACCTTGACTCAACTGCAGAAAAAAGGAACACAGTTTAGAGAGAAAAACACTGGTAAAATCACAGGGGATGGAAAGGAATGTTGACACCAAAATATCTTTTCAAAGACTGGCCCTCATGAGGTGTTTTTGGTGTATCCTGAGTGTATCACATACAGACTGTGTAGGTGAGGTAAACACAAGAACAAGCGTTCTCAACTCAGGATTCAAGAGGCTTTGCGTTACTTCAGCCATGTTGGTACCATCTCAGGGATGGTTCTGAGCATGGGAAGACCCTGGCATTTTGCTCTGATGTCTGAAGATATGGAAGCAGGACTAGGGAAAGTGTTATCACGTACAGTCCCTGCTATCTCAGGGGATGAGCCATGGCTCTGTGGTGATTGCACCCACCAGACCTGAGGGATCTTTGCAAACAGCGAGAATCAGATGGTTCTGGAAACTGTTTAACATGAACCTTCAGCAACTTCTGGTGTTGTCTTTAAGTGATTGAATATGTGGAAAACCTTATTTAATCGCCCTGTTAATTAGTAAAATTTTTATGTCACTACTGACAAAGTCTGGCCTTATCTACAGAGAACTGAGGTGTAGAAAAATTATTGGGTTTACTTATCAAAATTTCTGCAACAGTCATTACTATTTGGTACTTACACATCTTTCTGGCAACCCCTTTCCCAGTAATACTGAGCTTTAAGACATTGTCTTTTGTTTCTGCTCTTGTTAACCGTAATTGGAAAAGGAAGAAATCAGAATTTGGTTTAAATTTGCATGTGTATGGCCTTAATTTGTGTATGTGAGTGCAATGCAAATAGTGTTTGTTTTCTACAGAACTGAGTCTCCAGCCTTTGCTGTTGAGGTGCTGAATTGCTAAGGGGTTTTAACAACAGTAGGCACATCTGATGAGATGGTTTTGTGTTTCTGCCCCTTCAATATGTGGCAGAAAAAGAGTACATCCTGTACTGCATCCTGTAGGGTTGTTTTTTTTTTTTTNTTTTTGGTTTTTTTTTTTTGTTTGTTTTGTTTTTTTTCTCTTTCATACTTATTACCAAATAATTTTATTATTCAGAATGTAGCTCCCTGGAGTGGATTGGGCGGGATTTTAGCTTCCTCTTTTCCCACCCACCTGCCCCTGAGCCCTCAAAATGAGGGCTCTTAATGAATTTGGTAGCAACTCAACACCTGATGTACAGCTGAGGAAATTCACCCTGCTGACAAATTATTTTGGCAGACGGTGACATGCAAAACACTCCCACACACCATGAGATTACAAATTGGCTTCTTTAGAGAGATCTTGCTTCTTGACTGGCATTTCACTTTCTGAAAGGGAAATGTAAGCAGTCCAGCTCTCCTCTTCTCCTTGGGGTGATTTCAAGCAACAGAATGTGCACATGCTTGACAAAGGGACCTACCTACCCTGATGTTGAAAAAGTCAACTATCGCCTACCTTGAAAATGCTTTCTGAATACTTCCAGTAGATAAGGAGATGAAAAAGAGTTTTCTAAGTGGAATGTAAGTTTTTTTTGTTGGAGTGTGTTTAAAGGGTGAAATTGCTGTTGACAGAGTACAGGTAGCTGGGTGCCTTGGTTTTCTTTAAGTTGTTTACATAACAGCTATAAATCTGCTTTCCACTCTTTACCTGATAGCCAAGGCAGAAATAAGAGAGTTGTTTCTTTTTTCTCTTTTCTTGTTACAACTCTTTCTTTTTCATATTTTTTCCATTTGCTTCCATCCTTGCTTGCTTACTTTAGCCCCTGCATTCAGAAGCAGAATCTGCAGAGAAGTGAAGCAGAATCTGCAGAGAAGTAAAGCAGCTCTGCAAAGAAGGCAGGGGAACATATCAAGACAGTCAGTTCTTGTAGCCTTGTTTTCTGTTTCACTGGGTAAAAGAAAATGACATCTGATAATTTGATCTTTAGGGCCTACTGCTTTCCTGCAAGCATCAGGCATGTGGCAACTGCACCTGGCAAGAGAAGGGTAGAGGAGAGAGTGGAGCTGACAATGCCACTATAGAATGTGAATATTCCTCTCTTCAGCTTTATGGAGTGGAAATAGCAGACCCATGGCCCCCAGTGACATTAAAGGCACTCGAAGAGGGGCTAGCTGGGTTTATTAGTGTAATATAGGATGATTGACAGCCTGTATTCTTCTGGGCTTGCTTTAAGCACTGCTATAAATACAGGGTAAATATCCTCTGGCATGGCAGGCTTCCAGTCCAGTAAAAGTTGGAAAAGAAGTGAAGCTTGTAGTTTTAGGTAATATGTATGTCTGTATTTGTGTGTACTTGTTACTTATTTGTAAGAGTTGAAGGAATAAAAAAACCCCCACCCTCTCCTGGCCCTAGTTTTTTTGAGAATTGCACAGGAATAGCAAGCCTGTGTCCATGTGCTCTGTCCCTGCCATAAGGAGCTGCCATCTGCTCGGAGAAGAGACTGGTTCTTAATGTGCTCTCACTCAGTACCAAGCTGTTTTATCAAAGCCAAAACTAATAAGCTTCAGGGCACGGGTATGAAGCACAGTCCTGTACGTTCGTCACACACACATTGGAATACATAGTGTGTCCAACCTTTCACACTAGGACAGCTCATAATATGCATTCAGACTGTATTTATTGATATCCTGCTCATATTCCCAAGTTCTGGTTTAACAGGCTTGCAAAAAGAATGGAAATGTAGTTTGGTAAAGTAACTACTCTAGACTATCACACAGACGTACTACTTTGCCCGAGCTGACAGTGTTAAACTCTGAAAAATCAAACCTTTGCTAGCTTTCTCTAATTCTTCGGATATATGCATGTTCAGATTTCAGCTGTGGCTGGAAACTAGAAAGTGTCAAAATACCATGCAACAAAAGTCTAGAGACAAAACAAAGTCATGTGAAAATAGGTCATCTTTTGAAGGTCGCAATTTAGTATTTTAGACCCACAAAGTTCAGAGTGTTTGGATGAGCCTGGGAGCAATATTTTGATGCGAGCCTTCACTTGACTCCTTGAATGAAAAGTGAGGTTTTTCTGCTTGAAAAATATACTGGTGAGCTGGTTTTGCTTGGCAGAGGTATGCACGTAAGAGGTTTATTTCTTCTGGAAAATGTTGCTTGAAGCAGAAAGTACCTGTGAACCTGGGCTGGGTTTAGTGTGCTTGGGTTGGGGACAGATTCTCCGGTTCGCCTGGAAACTGCTGAGGCACAGGGAGCACGTTCCCCAGGCTGTGCATCTTGGCATGGCTGCTCTGCAGGGAGCTGCCCTTGCCCTTCCGTGTCAAGGGTGCTTGTTCCAGTGTTCCAGTCCCCTGGTTGTGGACTTGTACGTCAGGTTGTAGAAGGTGCTGTCTCTTCTTAAAATGCTGCCAAAGGGTTTCTCAGGTGAGAGGAGAAACTTCTGAAAGCTTAAAAGTATTCAAATAGGGAGGGAGAAAAGTTGTCCCTGCTTGCCTGCTGCTCCTCTACGCTGGGAAAGGAGCACTAAAACCCGCAGATTTGTCTCAGTAGCTGAGACTGAGCGAGCGTTTAGCAGTTCTGGCACAGAAGTGTGTGCATGGGAGGGAAATACATGAGGAGCAGGGCCATAACACATAGCCTTGCTGAGGTTCCTGGCAGTGTTGATACCCATGGGCAAGCAGGGACAGACGGACCTGGTTGAATTATGCCAAGAGCTGGAATCAGAGAGCCAGAGGTGGCTTGGAGCCATTGTAACCCTGACTCCTAGACTCTTGTTTCTGTGCCAGGTGTCTAAAAGTGCAGCATGAACCCATATCTGAAACTCCCATTACAAGTTTTATTCTCCATTCACTACTCTACAGCAGGAGTGCAAAGGGCTCATCAATTCTTCTCTGCCTAGGACCTGTGTGTTATGCACATTTATTGAGGTGATTTCTTTTTTTTTCCCCAAAGATGGCAAGCAAGTGAGGGTTGCTTAGTGTTTAGCACTTGTGAAAATGAGGCCACATATTTATGAACATAATTGCAAGAATCTCTTTCTGAGGGATTCCTGTGTTTTGGTCTGTCTTCTCCCAAAACCACTAAAGGCAATTTATAAGGAGTCACTGGTTTGCTTTCTAGTAACAAACACACCACTTAGGGGAGTTTCTAGATTGTTTAGAAATGCAAACTGGCCTAAGATTATTTGGGTGGTGTCTCGAGATACTAAGCAGCTGATGTGTTTCACCTCCACCTAGCCTGAGGGCCAAGTGGGGATGTGGCTTCTGAATCAGAGTATACTTGATGTGCTTGCTGTCATGGCTTTGAGGTTACCAAAATCATTCCTTTCTCTGGGTTAAATAAAAAATTAAAGTCATAGCAAAATGATCTCTGGGTTAATGTTTTTCTGGAAAAAGTAAAAGTACACAGATCTGTTCTTGAGGAAAGAGGTCAGATGATTTGTTACCTGATTGCACCTAACATCTTTTTTTGCTTTTCATGTAGGATGTTAGGCAGTTTGTATACCCAGCCCCTTTAGTGTCTGTCTCAGGCCTTTTTAATAAAGAGCTGTTTCAAACTGCATCCAGTCCTTTGACATCCACTTGTTGTTTCACCAGAGTATTACATGGTGTGGCTAGATCTTGCTTTATTTCTTTTAGGGTTAGAGCCACATCAGCTACTGCCTTTCCTTTGCCTTTTGCTCCTCAAATTCATCAAGCAATTGACAGGTAGTTCAGTGAGGATTTTTGAGATTTAGTTCAAATCTGGAAATGGAAGAATAGCATTTCAAAGAAGCTTCGGTCAGACCCTCTTCAAAATGAATGCCTTGCATTCCCCTAAGATACTTTGGTGTCATGTGTTGATAAGAGAAAGAGAGGCCAAGTACTGAAAAAAAACTCCAAACTCAAAACCCAAGCAACAAACAAGCCATGATCACCCTACAGTGATCCTGCTGGTCATTTGGAAATACCTTCTTTTTCAAGGAAATAACAAGCCAGCTTTCTCAGGTGATGTTTTGACCTTGATTCCAAGGTAGAACTATCTTTTTCAAGATGAATTTGTTAGAACATCTCTCTCCTTCTACTTTTTAAAAATCAAAGTTAAGCATGTTTGGGTTTACAGCTGATTTTGCAACAAAATCTTTCACTCACTTGTTAAGCAGCAATTCCCAGGCAATTCCTCTGGGTGTCAGTACAACTTCATGTATAGCTGCATTGTGGTGTTTCAAGCCCTCATTCAAAGCATTCTACAGTGGACAGAGAAATGGTAAGAGATAAAAAGTTAGACAGTAATGAGAAAAGATATGGAACAATATGAGGGACATAGATATTCCTGAGACACAGCAAGGAATATGTCTGAGCTGCTCTTGTTTTCCTAAGGAGCCCCAAGCTACATTCCTGTATGTTGGACTCCTTGTGAACAGCCTGAGGCAATGGTTTCTGTGCAGGTAGAGACTGAGGCTGCAGAAGGAAGTTACAGAGATGCTAGGAAAAGTACCGATCTTTGCCTTTAGCAGAATTAGAAAAAATCAGGCTCTCTGGATTGTTGTTATGGATTAACAGCACACGTCGGAATAGATTTCTGCAAAATAATAAATAACTTGAATAGAATTTTTTAGATTCAGGGAGCATTGCTAGTCAGCATTTTCCCATGTGTGTGAGGCAGTATGGCCATTGTCTATGAGACATATTTGAGAGGAAAGAATGACAGGAAAGCTGGGATAGTAAAAGCAGAAAGCTTTGTAGAGAGACTCATAGAACTGCAGAGAAAATTAGGTTGGGAAGGACCTCTGAAGGTCATCTAATCCAAACCCCTGTTCAAAATAGATCCAGTTAGATGAAGTTGTTCAGAGCCTTGGCCAATGAGTTTTGAATATCTGCAAAGCTGGAGATTCAATAATCTCTCTGTACAACCTGTTTCCCTGTTTGATCATCCACATGGTGAAAAAGCTTTTCCTGATATCCAGTCTGAATTTCTCACGTCCCAACTTGTGACTGTTGCTTCCTCTCCTCCTCTGTCTTCAAGCAGACTCTGGTTCTGTCTTCTTTATACCTTCCCCTTAGGTAGCTGAAGGCAGCAATAAGATTTTCCCTGAGCCTTCTCTTCTAACTGAATGAACCCAACTCCCTCAGCCTCTCCTCATTTGTCTCTCCTCATATGCCCTCACCATCTCTGTGGCTCTTTGTGGAACTCAGTCCAGTTTGTTAATGTCTGTTTTGTTCTCAAGTCTCACAAGTACCGAGTAGAGCGTAAAAATCATTTCCATCTAACTTATGGCTGTGCTCTTGCAAATACAGCCCAGTATGCCATTGGCCTTTGCTGTTGCAGGGAACTCTGCTGACAGACGTTCAACTTGTGCTCTGCTAACACCCTGCATCCTTTTCTGCAAAGCTGTTTTCCAGGTGGTAGGCCACCAGCCTGTCTTGTTGCATGGGTTTATTCCTCCTGAGGTGCAGGACTTTGCATTTCCCTTTGTTGAACTTGCTAGGTTGCTGCTAGCCGGTCAAGGACAGTGAATTTGGCATGTATAGGGTCAGAGTGGAAGTGCTCAGCAATTTAAATTAAAAGCAAAAAGGCTTTTACTTTTCATCAAGTGCCATTGCACTTGTGAAACACTGCAATTAAGAAATGGTGATCCCCAGGGTGAGCATTATCTTAACTCTTACTGGGTGACTACAAGTAGGAGATGCTGAGGGATCAGGAAAAAAAGCAGTTCTGCCTTTCTGCCAGGAAGATAGAAGGCACTGTCTGCAGCTAGGGCTGCAGGGGACTCGCCAGTCCCAGAGGCATTGATACAGAGTGCTGAATGAGGGGGTTTCCTCACCTTTATTTTGAAAATGCTTTATGTGCTAAAATTTTTCTTCTATTACAATCAGAGAATATACAAATAAATCTCAGTAGAGATGCCACTTTCAGTTCTGAAGAGATGTACACACAAAATGAGAAGGAACGGGTTTAATCTGAAAGCTCTTCCCTTCCCCTGGTCACAGGCAGCTAATGTCAGGCTGAATTAGAAAGTTTGCAGAAATACATTGCTTAAGCAGGGAAAAAGGGGAATGGTCATAAAACCCAGCAGAATTGCTGCACACAGATTGTTATTTGGCCTTTAAATTGTAAATGGCTGGTTTTAAATAGGCCTGGTGCAGATGGTTTCTGCTACAGGTTTATTGATTAAAATAGCTGCTTTACATCAGCTCTGGGTTTGTTTCTCCAGAGGCTTTTGTCTTCATGAATAATGTACCCATTTGCTGAAATTTTGTTAGAATTCATCTGCTGGAGGCTGGCTGTATTTCTCTAGGTTCCTAAGTCTCAGCTGACTAGGCTCAAAATTGTGACAGTCCCTGCCCTTCCCTCCTTAGAAATGAATATTCTCTCTTCCACCCTTCCAGTGCTGAATAAATCTAGTGCTTGGACATTGGAGAGTGATCTTGGAAACAGCTGTGAGTGTTTGGCTGTCTGAAGAAGGCTTGTACGATACTGAAGACTGTCTTGGCTATACTGGGGATTTGATTTTTGCCAGCAACTGATCCAAAGCCTGTAAGAGTGAGTGGAAAAATTCCAGTGAGCTTTGTATCAGACCATTAACTCTGAGGCAGACGGCTGTTTTAGGTGGGCCTATCTCATGTCTTAGTATCATAAGTCTTCCAATTTACTGGAAGCGTCTAGTGAATGTACGAGTAGGGGCTTTTTACAATATTATTCAGGCTATTTTATGCATTTCTAAATAAGCGTACCTCTTGGGAGATCCTTGTGCATTTTGTGTTAAGCACAAAAGGTATTGCTTTCCTTGCATAAGGAATGGTGGAACAGGCAATGTGCAGCTTTCCCTTGCAGACGGAGGCTTGCAAGTGCTGTTATGTCTTCTGAGTAGAGCTTGCCACTCTGCAAGAGGAGAACGCTACTGCAGGACCTGTAGTGGACACAGGACTATGAACAGCATGGAAAGCAAACAGAGGTGCTAACATACTTTCCCTCCTCCTCCCTTCTGATCCCCTTCCATATTGTCATAGTAATAGTTGTCTGCCCTTTAACTAGTTGCCACAGCAATAGCTCTTCATAAACCATCTGTCAAATGTCAAAGTCAGGTTAATGCCTTTAGTGAGAATATTTAAAATTGGGCTTCCCTTTCACACTTAGGCATGGGAAAAGAGCATTGTTGGTGGAAGAGCTAATTTAATCACATGATTCTGGAAATGCAGCCACTCATAGACAATCTGGCCTGTCTTTACTCTTTTGGCAGCAGTGGGGGTAAGTGATGAGCCTTTCTTTCTACAATTTCACAGCAAGATAAAACCAGAAACAAGTAACAGTTAATACGAAAAATAAGCGATTCCAGTCTGAAATGGCCAAGAACAGGATATTGCAGTGCCTAAACCTTTTTCTGAAGGTTTGGGGCATTTGATTTGTTTTGTTTAGCCAAATTAAAATCTCTTCAAGATTTCATTTGGCAAAGTGTTTTGACCCAGGTGGGATGAGAGCTCTTGACAGCATATTAGTTCTTCTGAAGTATCTCTGTCTTGTCTGTATTTTTTTTAAGACATAGAGGTTGTGGGAATGATAATTTGCTTCTTTATGACAGGCAAACACACAGCTAGAATCACACTCTGAGGGCAGCTGACAGGCACTAGATAGATGGTTACTGTGTGGATGTTAGCAGCTGAGAATCCTCCCTTCTCAGGACACCAGTCTGGTGAACAGTGCTGCCACAATATATCCCTCACACTTCTGACAGACCTGATAGAAAGACGTGTGACCGGGAATATGAGCATCCATTGGATCCTTTTGCTGTCAGGAAAGCCCCCTGTGGCTGTGGAGTGAGTGTATGTTGTTTAGAGCAGGTCATTAGACTTTCTTTCTTTCCTCCCTTGGAGCCTATCATAAGCACGGGGTAGACCAGACAATGCATAAAGTGTCCAACACTATTAGTGTGGACTTTCCAGCAGCCTCGCTTCCTTATACTGTTAGAAGCAAGACTCCCCTTGGTGTAGTTAGGCCAGTACTTGAATGGTTTGGAAAACCTCTCCCCTGCTAAAACGTATAGCCTGAAATTGTAAGAGAATGTTAAAAGTCCTCTCCACTCTTTGCCAAAATATTTTATGTTAGTAGTGGAACAAAGGAAGCCTAGTGGATTGTGGTTGAACCTTTGGTATCTCCAAGGGTGGAAGCTCTTGTTGAGGCTTTCCTGTGGCTGAGATTCCAAACCTCTCTTGGTGGCTTTGCAGCTACATCAGAAAGTTTGAGCTTATGCTATTGTGTTTCCTTGTGAAAGCAGGGATTGGGTCTCCAATCCCTCTGCTAACGATGGGTGAAATAAGCCAGTAAACTCAGACTTTATTTGGGTGAGGCAGAGAGGTGTATACCTACACATCAAGACACTGTGATTATATAAACCTCATTTTCTCAGGATACCAGTCTACACAGTTCCAAAAGATGCTTGATGAAGCCTTTCAAATAAAAATACTGCTAGTAGCAACAGTAGTACCTGTTATATTTCTTACTGTTCAACCACTGTCTTCAAGGCACGCAACAAAGGTACATGGCAGTAGTATTTTGAAAAATACATACTAATTTTGGGCACACTAAATATGCAGAAACATATTTTTCATCCCTCCCTTTGATGTTTTAATTGAGAAGGCGGCAGTATTGTAATAGTCTCTCTTGTTGTTGCTTTAAGGAACTAATGACATCTGTTTTATCAGGCATAAAGAAGAGCCAAATTATAGGGTGATCTGTACGGTTTATTTTATTGTTTCACATAAAGATCTGAAAGGTTGTGAAACACTGCAATTAAGAAACAAAACAAAGGAATAAATTCTACTGATGCTGTGGGATACTGCATTAGCAATGGGTGGAGAGTCAGCATATGTGAGTTAAGGAACCTGGCATGACCCCTGCATGTAAAAATCTTGTTGAGTACCTAAAAATTTGCACCCCTTGGTATGGCCCATTCTGTACTGTTTAACCTTGTAGAAAACATGGTGTGTTGAGTTTTGACCTTCAGAAGGGTTTCTGCTGGGAGTTGTGGAGGAAGCCCTGTAACTAACTGGTCAAAGCAGTGGGATAGAGTTCTAGTGATGCCTGCTAACCCTCTGGGTTACCTGCATTCCTACTATATTTCCACAGACATGTCTGAAGTGCAAGGGCAGAGCTGGCCTGGTTGGCAGCAGAGCAGGATACATGCCTAGGATGTTCAGCAGCAATCAGGGGATTTAATGGGAGTAGAGGATTAATTCATTCTGATCCATATAGACACATTGGCTTCTTGCACAGTCAGAATCTTAATTAGGCAATCACATTTTTTCTTTTCACAGTGACCATTGCTCCAGCTGTGCTGTAACTCTCCTCTATTTCTTTGCAAATATCTCTTTTTTTAAAAAATAAAAATTTGCATACCTCATTAGGAAAGTTTCCTCCTTTTCTTTCTGTCTTTCTCGTTTGCATCTACATATTTGCATATCTGCTTCTAACCCCTCAACCTTCATTTTCAGACCCCTGTTATGGAATGAGATCATGACTCCTTCTTCAACTCCTTTATTCCTCTAAATCCAGGGTTTCTAACCCTTCTTTTCCCACCCTCCAACCCCCAGTCCCTGCTGACTCAGTTAAATATACATATGCTCCTTTCCTCTTTGTTCCTTGCTTTCCCTTCACCCCTCAGTGGCTGCTTTTCTTATGTCAACTTTGATCTGTTTGCTGGCAACACTAACATTTTTAAATCTTTAGCAATTTGTGGTTTGGTTTTTTGGGGTGTTTTGTTTGTTTGTTTTGGGGGGTTTTTTTGTACCTTGGTGCAAAATCAAATATATCTTGGAAAGGACACGAGTTGTCCCATTCACTGCAGGAACAAACTCCTTGTTACCTAGGTGGGGAGGCTATATATGCAGTTGAAAATCTTTGTTGGGGTAGTGCTGAGGCAATGGTCCAATCCACTCTCCTGTCAATCTGGTCTAAATAACCAAGGCACATCCCAGATTTGGCTGTACAGTTAGCCCCAGTTTTGCTAAGCCAAGCTACTGCAGCAAAGGGAAAAATGGAGGGCCAATACTTTACACCTCTTTATGTCCCTGTATTGTGGGAGCTGACCAAAATGATGAGGAGTGTTATCCTGAGTGTTGGGAGCTGTGACACAAATCTCTGGAATTCAGTGAGGCCTTTCTGTTCATCAGCAGGGGCACTGAGAGGTCCCTCATGTTTTATAATCCCTCACTCTCTTGGAGTTTTATCAGAGGCTTAAGCCACTGGTTAGGGTACCCTGTAACTCTTGTGTTGCTGCTGCTGTGTTGCTTTTTACTATACTTACAACTGTCCAGGCTTTCTTTTTTTTCCTACATCTGTTTATGTTGCTTTTGTGAAGATGGCATGAACTAGTATTAATTATGACTAGTGTTTTATGCTCTCCACCACATTGACTCGTGGTAAGAAAAATGGCCACCTTAATGATTGCAAGTTCCTCTGAAGCTATAGTTTCCTCCCAGCCCGCACTTAATTAGGGTCCCTTCAACAATCGTTGAAGGATCAGGACTTTCTGAACAGTAATGTCAGCTATTTCCTACAGTAATAGTAGTAGATAAGTTATTTGCCAAGTACCTACAGAAACTCTTGGCGTGAGTGCTTAACAGTGCAGCTGCCACCTGCCTTATGGACATGACTCCATATGGCCATTCTGGTCTGCAGAACCTGCTCTTTGTCTCTGCCCTTTTCTGCCCTTTTGTTGTCAGATGCCTTCCAAGCCTCCCTTCTATGTTAGCCCAAGAATGAAACCTTCTAATTCCTCCATACTCTACTCCCCACAGTGACACTGAACCTTATT